>JAEQML010046571.1:0-60154 GCA_016904865.1 Pissodes strobi
CCTTTTTTCGAACCGTTGTGTCACTTAAAGCGGGTAGCTTTTTTGTGAACGCGACATATATAATAAGATATTTATAATATCGATGTACCTCTTTGTTTTCCTGATTTCTTTCGCATATATTGCTAAATAGCACAAATCAAATAACTGATTAAACCCTGTTTTATTTAGACGCTAAAATTTGACCTGTGTCATATTTTTAATACCCTTTTGTATTACCAAGATTCGTACCTCGGTAAATTCGTTAATTTTATATTAAGCATTTAACCAATTTTCAGCATCAGAATATCCAAAAATATGTTGGCTGGAGGCATTAAAAAATTTGACACATGCCAAATGTATGCATTTAAAAAAAACAGGGTGTATATCTATGTAGGAGTAATCAGATCAGAAGTCCTAACAGTAGCTGTGTCTGGTTTTTCAATACACCTAGGATAATTGCGCATGCTGCAAGATCTGTGAATTATTCTCAAAGGCATCAAGGAGTAATCCTGGGTTAAGAGTGAGGTTAGGAAATCCAGTAATCGTCAAGTAAAAGGGCATGACCTGAAAAGTTGATTAAGGATACCAAGAAATGTTACTATCTACTTATCTGTTGAGCAGGGTATTATTCCTGCCGAGTTGAAGAGTTCAAGAGTGATTCCAGTCGGGTGAACCCACAGGTCCTGCAAACTACCGTCATGTTGCGTTAACCTCCTGTTTTCCAAGATTTTCGAGAATGCCATACTTGATAGGCTTTGACAGAAATAATTGTCTAGCATTACGTCAGCATGGGTTCGTGGCCAAAAAATCTACGAGTTCAGCCATTCTCTAATTTTTGAGAAATGCTATTAGGGGGCTGGTGGTAGGCGAGTGCCCAGTTGGGATTTTTTTGTGATCTCAGCCGGGCGTTTGACTGTGTCAGTTACAATATCCTTATCGGACGCATAAATGTTGTGGTACAAGGGGAGTAATTTCGGAGTGGTTTTCGTCGCTTTTTGGATCATCGTTCTCAATTGGTGGAGATGTGGAGATCGCAACTGGTTCTCTGGAAGGTAACAGTGTTTGCACAAAATATTAAACCTTTCGGTCGGAGTTCCACAGGGCTCCGCCCTTGCTCCGATTCTATTTTTAATATTTATTATCCATCTTCTCACTGACTTGACTCATAGCAGTACAGCAATATATGTGAATAATACTGGTGCAGAATGCATTTTCTATTCAACTTAGTTTATTCTGACTGTCTTCTTAGGGTTGAGAAGCGTATATTGCGTGGTATGGTAGGGGTTGCACGCAGCTCTGCTTGTAGAGCCCTTTTAAAAAAATATAATACTTTTTCTGTGCCATGCATCGCTATACTTGAAATGTCTGTTTTCCTGTTTAAAAACGGAAAAAATAGGTTTTAACCGAGACCTTGCCTTGGTTAGCATGCAGGAATATAGCTCAGATTCAGGATCGTAAACCCTTCAGTTAAAAACAATAACAACATCTATTGGTCAAAGACTTAATGAGAAAACATTAACAATGCCTATTGGTCAGAAGCTTAATAAAATTATATTATACTAAGGTGCGCATGTTCTCTCGGTTAAGGTATATTTATGAATTATTTATATGTCTTTGGTCACTGCTTTATAAATATAGTTTTTCTCAAGAGTTTGGGTTGTATTTCATTTATAGTTAGCTTATCACTTAGAGTTTACATTGCACTTGATCTACTGATTCTACTTTGAAAATTATCTTTCTCAGAACTTTGAAAAATTTATCATAGTTTGACTACTATAAATAAGAAACCCCTGAACTTCACGACCATGAGATCTGCAAAACTCAGGTTTGTGTAAGGGGTAAAAGGATAGCTTAGAAACCAAAGCGCCCATGGGGCAGCCGAAGAGCTGGTTTAGGCGAGGTTGATGATTCGCTAGCGTTTTTATAAGATAAGATGTGCTGATCGTTGCACGTTTAAGGTTCATAATCGCTCCCGTTGACTGCTGGCGTTGTATATAATTTGTATTTAATGTTTACATAATATTTTGCAAGTTCAAGTTCAAACTTAGGATGGGGTGATATTTAGGTTTTGAGGAGAAATATGAATCCTGGCTCAAAAAACATTACGAAGTTAAAGAATGAAGAAGGCAAAATCACTATTTTGAAAATTTCTGGTGTACTCTGTATTCCCCCTTTTTCCAGGTTGGATTAGAGATTCTTTTGGGCGTTGAGACGCATTTTCTCAAGACATAGAAGCCGTAGCGTATCTCTCGTTGGTGACGATAGAGGTTAAAATGGCAGTTGGAAGACAGATCTATTCCTGTACTCAAGACTAGAATCAAATTTCAAAGTCTTATATCCCTGGTGAAGTTGATTTGAGAGAATTGCAAAAGAAGTAAAATAACAAGGTATTGAGTGTGAACGGAGAAGCAGATAATTGAAATAAAAGAAAGTTTGATTAAATTCAGTAAAGAGCGGAGGTTTTGCTAATTAAACATAATCATGAATTTTTGTTAGATATTTACAAATAGTTAATCTAATCTAACTGTAATCTATTTCTTTAGTTTATGTGTGAAAGGATGAATGCATGAAAGTAGTTAGAAAACATTTTATAAATTGATCATAATGCAAAATAAATCATGCATTATTAAAGTACCTAATACCTTAATAAAAATATAATACATGTTGCAATTCACACCCCACCAACCTATTTTAATACAGTCCGTTAATTATAGTGGGCAATTAAAAAGATTATTACCACCCTCTCCTTTCTCCGTCAAAATCGATTTAAAAATTAATTGTTTATACCGAACAAACTAGAATATAAAAAGTGATAGCATTTTCCTTGTACAAACTAGACAGCGTCAACTTATTGCAGCTTCTCATTTATGCTTTGGCCAATCTACTTACTAAGTTTTTAAAATTGGGTAAACCTGGCATACTCGCAAGCCCTTCCAGATGAAAACCGGATTAGATAGAAAAACCATTTGTGCCTGACTTCGTTTAACGAAATCTCCGACGTTATTAAACTTGACTAACTAGCAATTCCCTTTACAGTTTTCTTGGATCTTTCTGGTGATGCCTAAAAAGCAGCAGCAATAAAATTTAATAAACAACTATAAAATCTTATTGAATAAATAGAGTACAGAATTTGGAAGAGCACAGAATACTGAAGCCATTTTAAATAATCTTTTTATATGATTGTTTACGTTGTGTTCATGCCAGATATTTTCTCTTCTCCCTATTCACGACTAATAACCAATCCATTTTTTTTCTTGATATTCTTGATTTTTTATTTAGGATATTTACCCTTTTAATTCAATGATTAACCTCATAAACTTCGCCTTCATAAAAAGTTCATCATAAACCACACAAATAATTTTGTTTATCAGATTCTGCGTTTCACTTTGAATAAATATAAAAATTCAAAGAGAATGTTGAAAATAATCTAGGCCAGAAAGTGGAATAGAAAGCATCCTTTCACATATCCACTTGAAAGTCGAACATTCGCCCAGTAATTCTCAAATTGCAGCTAAATTCGGCGTATAAGAATTTATATAAGTGAAGCCAGCACGGGATTCAAACATATTCTATTTTTACAAGAATGCATTTTCTATTCAAATTAGGTTATCCTCACAAATATACGAGGTCGAAAAGATCAATAGGTCGAATGGCAAAAGGATTTTATCTGGATTCGGACAAACATGCTATTTTTTATATGAATGCATCTTGCTTGTAGGTACTTGAGAAAGCGCTTGTTTATCACTGAGTAAATTAGCGACATTTTTTATTATCATCTGCACCTTTAAGGCTCAAATATTGATCATAAAATACTCGGATTTGAATTTTGATACCGATTAGCCATTAATTGCATTTTACCACCAGTGCAAGTTGAACTTAATAAATGTCGACTACAACTCTCTAAATTGTTATTGCTTCTGGACTGGCAACAGTCTAACTAAAGATTTTTATCCAGTCCCACGCCCACTAATATACTCTAGATGTAGATGTAAATAATGTAGATGTAGCTGAATCCCTAAATGTGTTTACTTCTACCAATCACTATGAAATTGGAAAAATTATACGTTCCATGAAGAACAAAAAATAGTATCTGACGATAAAATATCTCTCAGAACATTAAAAAATATATCTAATAATGCCATGGCTACTCTATCGCTACTCAATTTTGCTTTAAATTAGCTAAAGTAATACCTCTTTATGTCGGCGGTAATCAGTCGACTCCCTCGAATTTTAGGCATCTTTCCTTGATGCCTACTCTCACTAATCTCGTTGAAGGCCTAGTGAAAGATAGTCTCTTTATCATTCCCTTGCGTAAGTGCGGTGGTGTATGATAGACCCCAAGAAAATGTAGACCACAACAGTTCTAAACGCAACAGGCATATAACTTTACAGGCAAAGGCCGACTCATAATTTCACTTTCAGTTTGACTTTGGTGGCATTCACATGTTGGACAGAGATCTGATTTTATAAACTGATTTCTGCACGGGTAGTGCACGTGATCTGCGAATGAAAATACGTTGGGCGACGTTGGAACGAAATCGGAAGGTCTGACCAGTCGGTAAAAAGCATGTGATGAGTCATATAGTGAAGGGTCATCTACTACAAGGGCTCTGGAGTGTTCCTGCACTTGGAATCGTGGTCTGGAGGACATTGCAATGTAGGCCGCAGGGATACCAGAGTCCCTAAGATAATATTTTGTCTCTAAGACAAAAGATTATCAAGAAAGAGACAGTTGTGCCATCGCCAGTTGCGTTAGTGATATCGCAGTACTTGACGGTGAATTTAATTCTGGGGTCTGAGAAACACCACCGCACCAGTGGCGATACTACTTATTTTTGCCTTAGTCGATGCTTGCCAGTGTAAAATTTTAGGGTAAGATGCCTCATAGTAATAATATGTTGATATTTTCAGATCGTTCCTGTTAAGTATGATCTCACATAGTCATGAAAAAGAGCAGCACTTGCTGCAAAACTATATGGATGATGTCCTCCCCGAATTAGAAAATGATGAATTATTATTATACTGATGATGCGAATTTTTTGGACGAAAGTGACCACGTAACTCAACGGTAGCGATCAGGGTGACGATGAAGGAATAGAAGGGAATTTGTCGCAAATCACTGCAACAGGTACAAGGTATGTTTTGAAGGAAGCTGACTATATTACAGACAGTGAGCAAAGTGGCGATGCAAAATAAAATGAGGTAAATATGTCGCACAATGTAGCAACAGAATCAAAGTTTGTTTTTGGGAGAGATGGCGAACCCAAATGGCTCACACATGTAGCGAGGAAAAATGTGTCTACTGGAAATCATAATCTGGTTACCGACCTTCCAGTTTCCAAGCAAAATGCCAGGTCCGAGGTGGAACGTTGAAATTGTTTTTTCAAATCCGAGCTTTTGGATATATTCATAGCATGCACAAATATATGCCTGATACCAACGTGAATGAAGTAAAATGTGCGTTAGCTTTGCTGTACCTAACAGCTATCTAAAAGACCTTTGAAAACCTAACGGTATTGGAATTGGAACTCTGCAGGCTACAATTACTCAACAACCTTTCCGTTTCTTACCTTCCTGCCTTATCTTTGATGACCTAAATACTCGCAAGGGAAGAACTTTGGACAAATTTGCACCATTCCGAAAATTTTTCAATTTATTTATTGAAAATTGCAAAAGCAATAATTACACTCCTTAAAAATGCTTTCTGGATTGATGTATATTTATGAATTGTTTATAAGACTTTGGTCACTCTTTTATAAATACAGTTTTTCTTAAGAGTTTGTGTAGTCTTTCATTTATAGTTAGCTTTTTCACTTAAAGTTCCACTTAGAGTTTGAACTTGGACTTACAGATTTTTAACTTTGAAAATTATCTTTTAATAAATCTCCTGTAGATTCGACTTGTGATACGGAGGGTAGGCAACCCCCGAGTCCGCGAGCAAGACAACTCAGGTAAGGAGATTAGGTTTAGGTGAGACACAAATTCTGTGGAACTGAAGGTTCGGTAGCGTTTATATATCATAAAATTTGTTGAGGTTGATAATCGCTCGCGTTTCTTGCTCGCGTTGTTTATAGTTTGCCTTTAGTGTTTATATAATATTCTTCAAGTTCAAGTTCAAACTTAGGTCAGGGTGGTATTTATTTAGTAGTTTATGCATTTTAGTAGTTCACAATATATCCTAAACTGTAAGTCCATACGATGAACACAAAATACTATCACATTGGTCTTAATGAAGCGTAATATTTCAGTTATACCAATATTTTTCATATCACTTAGAAGTTTCATTTAATTTAAGCGGTTATACCGTTTAAATTAAATTGCCTCTTTCAAAAAACCCGACGGGCGAACCGCAGGCCGATATCTGTATACAAGATTTGACATTTCACCAGGGTCTTTCCGAGGGACTGATGCCCATTTGTTCTGAGGAATTCCTTCCTTGAGCAGGGCCGCCGATACCAGGCCGAAAATTTTGCGGAGGAACTGATCTTCCCAGCTGAGAGGTTCACCTAGCGCGTCCATCTACACTGGAGTCCAGTCCAGTAACTTTTCACATACAGAAGTATGAACAGCCCCGTCTACACGCTTTAGGCCGCCCGAGGCGAGCAGGATTTGACCGCCCCTTACAATAGACCAATAATAATTAAGGAGTCAATAATGACCTATCCGGGAATAGGCGCCCGCGCGGTTTTTTAACCGGTAGGTTCCAGTATAAGGAGATGACCTGCAGGGTCTATATTTTCATGGTAGATGAACCACGTGGGGGCTACCTGGAATTAAATCGGGGATGCCCGGGCTCGATTTTAAGGGGGCGTTTTGGGGAGCTATATGGAAATCGCGTGGTTTTTCGCGATTTCTGGCTAAACGGGAGCTCGAAGCGAAATTTTGCTTTACTACACCATGTGAAGCTGCACGTCACGACATGTGGGTCAACATCAGTGCGACGAAAGGGTTCTCAAACTGGCAGGAATGAACCTTGTGGAAAACCGGGCGAAGGATATATCATACCTTTAATAGGAGGGTGCCTCTCTTATGATAAATTATTAAGAATACTGAACCTAATGATCAAAACACGTTCATCGGCCAAAAGAGAAGACCACTCGTCATCAATGATCACATTGATACCCCACGTTATTTGCCAAAAGATATTCTTGACATCCATTAAGAGAACATTCGAAAATGAGAGATGACCACGGAACACTTCGGAGCTGTACCCGGCGATAGCGGTTGGGTACGTTCCCAGATTTTCCAAAGTATGAAATAGAATGTTTTAAATTTCAAGATATAAATTCTAAGTTCAAAATAGGTATGTCATGTTCTAATTTAAGGTAAAGAGAATATCAACCACATAAATCTACCAGTGAAAGGGAAGAAACTATATTTCTGGGTTTGACAGCGTTTACAACGCTAAAGTATAATAATTTGTCATTAAGAAATGTTGCATGTAATACTTTTTGACAATAAATTACAATAATCATCGACTAACTAGCAGCATCCATCAAATATCAAAGGTGCAAATCTCCCTTAGTCTCTTAGTTATCTTCTTCTTGAGGTGCCTTATCCACTCAGTGAATGTTGGCAACAATTCTGGCATATTCTTTTCGATCTTGGGCGGCTCTGAAAAGTGAATGTTTGTCGAGGTTTCTCCATTCTCTTATGTTCTTCAGCCACGAAAATCTCTTTCTCCCGATGCCTCTCTTTTCCTCGATCTTTCCTTCCATAATTAGCTTTAGGAATTGGTACTTGGAATTTCTGAATATATGCCCTAAGTATGCAGTGTATCTTCTTTTCACTATTTGTAGCAATTCTCTTCCTATTTCCATTCTATCTATGACTTCATTGTTCGTCACGCGATCCGTCCATGGGATCTAGCATCCTTCTGAAAACCCACGTCTCAAAGACTTCCGGTCGGTTCATGGCATTGGCCTTTATTGTCCATGTCTCCACTCCATACAGTAGCACAGAGTAAATGTAACATTTCACAAAGCGGTACCGTGATTTCAAATTAAGGCTGTTGTTGCTGAGAAGAGTTCTCATGTTCATGAATGCCACTTTGGCTTGCTCGATTCTGCTACGTATCTTCACGTCTGGGTCTAGGTCTTCAGTTATCCAGCATCCTAGATATCTAAATTTCGTGACCTGTTGGATTTTCTTACCATTCACTGTGATGTTCAGGAGCACATTTCGTGTTCTGCTAACCATCATTACCCTTGTTTTGTCCGTGTTAATCTTTAGGCCGAGTCGTTCTCCTTCGGAAGATATTCTGTCTATAAGACGTTGTAATGCTTCCTGGCCATCTGCTATTATGACTGTGTCGTCAGCGTAACGTAGATTGTTGACCACCTGACCATTGATTTTGATGCCGTCATCTGTATCTTTCAAGGCACTTTCGAAAATTGCTTCAGAGTACAGATTAAAGATTAGGGGGGACAAGACGCAACCCCCCTGTGTTACTCCCTTCTCTATCGGGAATTTCTGTGTAGTATAGGTTCTTTATAAATCGTAAATAGTTCTTATCTATCATCCTATCTTGGAGCATCTTTATAAGGTTAATATGTATGATACAATCAAACGCCTTCTGGTAATCTATGAAGCACATGAAAACGTCCTTGCGCTGGTCTCTGCATTTCTGGAGTAATACAGTAGGGCTTAAGAGTGCTTCACGTGTACCGAAGCCTTGACGGAACCCAAATTGGGTAGGGCCAATGTCTCTTTCGCATCTATTGTAAATTCTCGTATGAATTATCTTTAGGAGCATTTTTAGGACTTGACTCAGTAAGTAAGCATTCGGGACTTATCGCAGTGGTTTGCATTTGGTATTTTGGGGATCGGTACAAAAATTTACTGGAGCCAGTTCTGTGGTATCTCGCTCGTCTCATATATGTTGTTGAATATTTCTACCAGTGAGTCTATATTCTCATTATTTAGCAGTTTTATTATCTCTACATATACGTCGTCTGGACCTGCTGCTTTTCCTTGCTTGCTTTGTTTAATTGCCTTGAGGACTTCTGATTTCAGCAATTTTGGAGAGTGTTCACCTTCATAATCATCTGCGAAATCTCTTATAGTATTCACCGCATATAGTTGTTGCGTGTATTTCTTCCAATGATGAGGGAGTTCCTTGGAATCAGAGATGATTCTATTGTCCTCGACTATGTTGTTCAGATTACAAGGCTTTGTTCGACCTGTAACTTCTTTCACTAATTTATGTGTGTTAAAATGATCATGTTTCTCTTCCAGTTCTTCCATCTCTGAGCACCTTTCCTGTAACCATTGTTCCTTAGTTTATGGATCTATTTCCGAATTTCTTTGTTGATCTTCCTGTTCTTGAAGGACCTACGTTTATCCATAAATGTCAATATATCCTCTGTCATCCCTTTCTTCTCTTTGTTGCTTGGTGGACCAATTTCGTTGTTTGTGACAGTCACAATGGCGTCCTTAAAGCTGTTCCAGGTGTCGTCCACGCTAGATGATCCCTGATTTCGGGACATGGTTCCGGCGATTGCCTCATTCACCTTTTCTTTGATTCTCATCCGTACTTCAGGTTTCTTTAAGTTTTTGATATCGATTTTCTTACTAGGTCTTCGCTCTATCCTTTTTAGTTTTATTTTAAGTTTACCCACCACGGGATTGTGATCTGACCCTTTGTCGGTCCTCGGTAGGTTCTTACTCCGTGCAGCCCATTCCTGTATCTTTGGCTGATCAATATAAAGCCTATGTGATTTCTTACGAGGTGCTCTTTCGTGTGTTGTAGGGACTGCCAGGTGTATAGTCTTCTTGGTGGCAGTTTGAACCATGTGTTCGCAATGACTAGTTTTTCTTCCTGACAGAATTGTATTAGCATATCTCTCCTTTCATTGCAGTCCCCCAGACCAAAGTCACCCACTGCACTCTGGACACGTCCTTGTCTAACTTTGGCGTTGAAATCCCCCATGATTATGAGTCCTTCGTTTTTCTTCACTTATCCCATTAGTTCTTTTATTTCTTTATACAGTTGCTTTACCTCATTATCGGGTTTGTCCAGGGTCGGTGCGTAAATTTGGATTATGTTAAGATCAACCTGTTCTGCTTGAACTTGCAGTAGCTGTTCTATCAGAGAGCGCCACAAAGTTCATTACTGCTTTGTTGATCTGTCCTTTGACCAGGAAGCCCACTCCATTATAATGATCTAGGAGGTTGTTTCCAGAGTAATACAATGTCGCCTTTTCTGTAGTACATTTACCATTTCCAGGTCATCTAATCTCGCTGAGCCCTATAATATCTATGTTACATCTTATCATTTCCCTAATGAAGTTGTCCATTCTGCCGGCAGCGTATAGGCTTTTCACATTCCAAGTGCAAATTTTAAATTTTTTTCAGTTTTGTGTTCATTTCCACTTTCGGGTGGGTCCTAGCATTGTTTTTCCTTGCGGGGATTCTTAGCACCCCTTGGCCATTCAAGGCCTGCCGCGGACTAGGGGCCGTTGCTTTCTGTACTTGTCTTTCTTGGGATGTCCAGTGGGCCTTTAATATGGTGGATTCCCGTTGCCTTCCATATTCCTATGCCGTTGACTTGTTCCGTTCATCCGCCTTTTGGGGGCAACACGCTGTCTCCCACTTGCTCTTTCACCCGAAGCTGTTGGCTAGTGAGAGGGGACTGCTTATACCGGCAGTTACTCAGTCGACAGAGCCTCGTTAGTTTTCTAGCAGGATGCACCGCGTGCAGGTGAGGTTGTCGTTTGGGTGGGGCTTCACTCGCACATCCCCTTACACCCCTCTTAGTTATAGCAAAAGGCATATATAGCTCTAATAACATTCTGTTACTTTCTTTTTATAAACACAAAGTTGTCATCCATATAATGCAAATATTTTCGTACACTAACAAAATATCTTTAAAAGCAATATCCATCGCCCCAATAGAATGCATCCGAAACGTCAGTCATTCAGTTTCATTACCAAGCAAACCGTTCTACCAAAACTTCACTCGATACTTTTCTTTGCGTAGAAAAAACAAATAGAACGGATCTCGGCAAAGACCGAAATGTCCGCTCTAATTTTGTGTAGCACAGATGACGGTCGAGAACTAATATTAGTTTTGGGGAGATTCAGGTCTAATTTATCCGAGGACGTTTTCGAAGTCGATAAAATTCCATTTCGGACCGCAACTTCAGGCGTTCTTTAGAGATTAGTGTATTGATTCCCCATTAAACGTTTTAGTGGAACGGTTTTCCATTCGTTCGACAGCTTTGAAAAACTAATGAAATATTTTTGAATTTGTGGAACCGAAAAATATTTTGCGAATGCAATCAGAAACTATATTCTGATAGTGTCCTCATTCAGTTTGTCAATGATACGTCTTTTTTGAGACGTAATTTAAATATATTCATAGGGATTTTAGTAAGGTGTAATGTATACCTAGTGGCCCAACCAAAACTTTACACCTCGATTTTCGGTATTCAAAGTGAAAATTCGGAAAAACTCGAGTCCCACAGTTGGTATTTGATTCAAGAGGTACTCGTGTCCCTTGACTTTCAGTAGCAAATTACCGACTGTGACAATCAGCATGTTAAGGCTCCTGAAAACTGCCCTACAGTCCTCCCTAAAACGCAACCAAGATAAAATCCTAACTGTCTGCATATTGCAATCAAAAACCGTCGCAGACCACGCAGCACTACCCCACACACTAAAATGCCATATAACATGGTAAAAAAGTGCAGAGTATACAGTCCGTAAAAACACCAGACTTCTAAGAACAAACACTCCAGTCCCTGCAAGGTGACTTGCATGTGGGAACCCCACTTTACTTTTGAGTGTAGAGAAAGCGCAGGCCACTGACGATACTGCGGCGTCGTACTACAACAGGATCGTATGACTGCGTTGTACGATTTGATCAAAAATCAGGCGAGGATACACACGATACTGCGCCGCAGTATGATTGTTAGGGAAACACCCCAACAAGTGTATTAACTTGTCATTTTTCACCGTATAGTTTGGTGATAACATCCTATATGAATGTAGTATGAATGAGCCATAATTAATCCACGAATATATTTATTCAACCTTAGGTAAACAGAAATTTGTGCATTTAAATCAGCATATGTCAGTTCTTCATTACCCCTTAGTCCAAACCTGGATGGTCGATCCCATTATATAAAGCTAATTGTCAGTCAGTCAGTCAGGGAAAACGTTTGTAATCGTTTTAATATGATATATCTTTATCTCCGTCAGTATTGTGTAAACAATAATGTGTCAAAGACAGAAAACAGTTTCTACCCTTTCAATCTCAAATGAATTCGACATTTTCGCCACCCCCTACTTTTTATTTGGTCTTGGCGCCAGGCCGCCAGCTAGAAGAAGAAATTAGTTTTATAAGTGCTTAGCAAACACTCAACCATAAAGCAACGGCCGTCTCGTCGCCGCGCTGCTTGAATTCAGCGCCAAAAAACAACTAGCCCTGTCCTAGCACTGTTTAAGGCAAATAATTAGCTTAAAAGTGTCTTACGTCCACTCAAATGTGCTAGATCAGTCCAGTCACCGCTCTCTAGCAATTGCAGTTCAAAATCTCACTCGAACAACAGCAAAACGTTGCTGCCCTTTGTTTTTCGCGCCGAAGGTCATCCCTTTAGGCATTTTCCTAGTTTGGAAAGTTGAACGTAAGATGGCGCATGACATTCCTGGTCAAATAATTCCTGCAATGAAAGCAGGATTTTATGGTTTTCGTAAAACAAACAAAAATTAAGTTGGAAAGTAAATAAGTAAAATCTCACCCGTTGAAGATACAGGTAAAGCAAAGTCAAGGTTGCTCAGTTTAAATCAGAAAATCGAGAACTTTCAGTAGATATTCACTTTATAAATAACCTGTTTTGTAATATTAGTTGTATGTGTGAAAGGATGAATGCTTGAAATTAACATAGAAAATACTGTATATATTTATCATATTTAATGCAATTTATACCTGCATTATTCAAGCAAATCAAATTGAATACATGTTTCAATTCATCCTATAGATATAATTTCACTACCCTATGATAATACAGTGCATTATAAGTTGTCAATTAATAACTAAGATACTACCCCATCCTTTATGGTTTTAGGCATAGGAAATATCAACTGTTTATTTGGACCAATGATCTTGCCTTTTAATCATGTCAGATCAAAGTATTTTAATTGTAGCGTTCCTTGCTCTTGGCATAACCAAAAGTAAAAAGGAAACGTAGATATTGGTGCAAAGATTGACTTATGAAACGGGGTTCACTAAGTCATGTTAATTTATTAGAAGAGTTGCGATTGCATTCAGACGACTGGAGAAACTACTTTCAAATGGATGAATTTATTTACGTAGAGTTGCAGTCAGCGGTAACTTCTTTGTTTCAAAAGAAGACACAGTAATGCGCCATGCAATATGTAGCAGTCGGCCACACACGGTCAGAAAATCGGTGCAACCGACGCGATGGTGTTGTACTGCAGCAGATAAATCAGTTTCAGTAGACGTTGGCCGGACCATACCACAGGGCTTCAGATTTGCGCGCGCATTACATTGTTGATAAACACCATATCTGTATGATCCATCGAATTGCTTTCAACTGGTCTCGTAGCTAATTGGTTGGATGCTGCGTTTATAATACTGCGGCCCGGGTTCAATTCTCGTTGTCTAAAAGTTATATTTGTTTCTTTTTTAAATTTGGGTTAGTTGGGTGCGGTTAGCGACCGCTGGACATTCATGAAATGTAAAAATACAACAATGTGATGCGCGCGCAACTTTGGAACCTTGCTATGTGGTCTGGGCAACGAAATATCAGTTTGTGTGTGGTCAAATCGTACGATTTCGTTGGAGACACGGGCACACACGATCAAACTATACAGTTTGGATTCGTTGGATGCGACAAAATCGTACGACGCTGCAGTTCCGTGAGTGGCCCGCTTTGTATTGGAATTCTCACAGTCGCAGGCGATGGTGCCCCGTTTCGGTCTTTCTTCCCGGAATCATGGGGATCACTGTAACAATGAAATTGGTTCTCAGCAGTAGGAAGGTGAGTGACGAGAGAGTTGTTTAATCTAGTATTACTCGTAGAGATACTTGGTTCTGGATGGTCAAGTTTTTGATTATCTCCTACTTCTTCGGAGGTTGGTTCCTCTATGAGTTCTCTGGGTTGATCTAGGTGCTCATTCTCGGCATGGTTGTCTTCCTCAGAGCCGAACTCGTCTAGATATTCCATTGATTGCGCCAGTAGTTCGTCATAAGACTCGTCATCTCCTTCTGGTATTTATTCTTCAGAGGAGAAGTGATCGTGTGGATCTTCTATGGTTGATTGATTGTATGGCTGTTTTGGTAGAACATGGCTCTGGCACATAGTAAATTAATGTATTAGCAACATTGTTCTCTTGAGTCTCATTATCCTTATTTGGTTCAAGTAATATTTCCTGGCGTCCTTCTGGGTGAATCTGGGGGCATCTGCATATTTTTAATCAAAAAACGCCGGAGTTAGCATGCTTGCTTGACGCTCATTACAATGCTCCTGTTTTGTACCAAGTTTTTTGGGTTCAAAGTTGATCAAAAATCTTAATATTTTTATGAAGTAATTGTTGGTGCACTGTGTTATTGTTCTGAAAGTTTTAACGAGATTGGTGTGGTGAATTTAGAGAAATCTAATTAATATACAAACGGCTAATATTGTACTCCAGTACTTTTTATTAAACAAAAAAGCCATTTGTGTTAAGAACGAATTTAAAATAATTCTTATCTCAACGTTTCATAGTGAAGTTTTAGCAACGTGTCCCTTAAAATTTGACATTTAAAATTTTAGTTTTGTAAATACAACAAGAAATTAACTAAAAACTGTAGTAGTGCTTCCTACGAATGAAAAACAGTGAAGTGAATATTAAATACCAACCGAAACTATTTACCGATGTATGGGGTCTATTGTTTAATCATAGTATAACCTATAAATGTCCTAGGTGCTAGGTGAGTCTGTTTCGCGCCAACCCGTCAACTCTGCTTGGTTCAACTGTGTTCCAAGTAATAAGGTTACTCGCTGCTCTTTATGACAAAGTGTTTTAAGGCCGTATTTATTTGCTGTTAACAATGACTACTTGTGCAGCATTAGAGAAAAATGTTGGTCAATTGTTTAAAAGATCACTAAGGTCTAACGCTGGTAAGATAAAATTGACCGAGACTATTCAAAGCGTTTCTCCTAACATAAGTCTTACAAATATAATCCACAATGAAGAAACAAGTGATAATAGAGAAACAGTTATAGATATAAACACAAATCTACGTAATAAACTGGCCGACCAGCTTACACGAAATGAAGCACTTGAAAGGGAATGTAAGGACTGCAGAAGAAAAATTGAATATCTGCTTAAAGGTCATGGAAATAAAAAGGGAGAAATAAAGAACCTTTCTAAGATCATCGAAAATATAAAAAATGTTGATTCCTGCAAAGCCCTTAAGAAGTGCTCGGAAACACAGACTGATCCGGTTTCAACAACGACATTGGGTGTCCAGTGCAACTTGCTGGAAGAAGCTAAGATATCAAAGTCTCACAAAGAAACGTCAGACTCTAAAAATTTGCCCAAAGCAAACAAACAAAATAGTGTATTCCAGGAAGATACGAAAAATAATGCCAAACATAAAAGGGGAAATGTTACGGTAAGTCCACACATTCCAATCACAATACCTGAGCGCAAAATATTAATTTATGGTGACAGTTCTGGCTTACATATCGCACATATTCTGCAAAGGTACCTTAATGCCGACAAATACTCGATTCAGGGCTGGATCAAGAGTGGTGCTGATCTTAAAGAACTTAGTAATTCTATTTTTAACGCAAGTAAAAACTTTTCTTCTCTCGACTCAGTTGTTGTATTTTTAGATTTAAGTTTTTCTATGTATTTGAAAAGAGATTGCTTGGAGAGTTCGTTTTCATTGGGAAGGTACACAAATGTTATACTGTGTTTGAAATATGACATTGATTATCATCAGGCAAGATATAATAGATTTTATGATCTATTGAATTACTTTTTAACAAAGCGACATAACTATAATGTGCCGATTAGATTATTGACTAACTGTAAAACTAATGGCAAATATCGCCTTAATAAAAATAAAATCTGTTATCACTTAGCTAGTTTTGTTCGACTCTCTTTTGATAATAAAATTGTACTGAAATCAGTGATATCGGATGATTCGTTGAATATAGCTCAGAATCATGAAATGAATGACCTCTTAATTCTTAGTGGTGGCAGATTAAGTACGTTGCCTGACCAGATACTGTCGCCGCCCTGCCATGGCTCAGGCGGTGACCCTCTGGGAGCTGATCCGGACGTGGTTGGGGTAGTCTCAAATAGTGTTGACTGTGTTGTTGAGGCTGATAAAACTGTTGTCCGCTCTTGTCAGGATGAACATAATAATTTTTTATATCCACGATTGTCCCAGTGGGAGCTGGAGGAAGTATGACGCATATAAAGGGTTTGACATTGTGTCACTTAAATATACAATGCCTAACAAATAAAATAGATATTTTAGAGAATTTACTCACTACTGAAAACATTGATATAATGTGCGTTACTGAGCACTGGCTTCCCTCCACATGTGCCGAATTGCGGGTCACTGGGTATATGGTATTGTCGTATTTTTGTAGAAGCCAATCAAGGCACGGTGGTTCTTTAATACTCATAAAAAACAGCCTAGGGGAAGTGTTTGAGCGTTTTGGTGCTGTTGAGTCAACGTCTGTTGAAGCCCATGGTGAAATGTGTGGTGTGTTTGCTAAAGATTGTTGTGTTGTATGTTGTTATCGTCCTCCATCTGGTGATTTGGGTGTATTTATGGACCTAGCCAGCGCTGCTCTCTCCCTGGCACATAAAACTGGGAAATATATGATTTTTGTGTGAACTTGAATATTAATTATAGTGCTGATAGTGATCAGAAGAGACTGCTGCGAGATATGTTTGACTCTTTTAGGTTAGACATCACAACATTTCTACCTACGAGAGTTTATACAAACTCTGTAGGCCACACAAGCTCATCGAGTATAGACTATGTCGCCACTAATATTCCCAATAGTCCCTTTCGGTGTAATGTATTTGCTCCTCACATTAGTGATCACCTGGCTCATAGGTTTGTTTTTGATTTGTCTCTCGGTGAGAATGTCATTCAGGATTTTAAACCGGAGTATCCCTGTAGAGACTTCTCCGAAAATAATATATCCTTTTTTTCTAACATGATAATGTCACAAAATTTGAGTTTAATTTTGGGTTTTACTATGTGTAGTGATGACTTGTGGTCTAGTTTTGTTGCGGGTGTTGTGTACTGTCTTAATTGTTGTTGTCCATACAGATATACTAAGCCCCGTAAAAAAGCACAGGTGAATGGATCGTATAGCGATGATTTAAGGCGAATAAAGGAAAAACTGGATGAGTTATACTGGATGTATCGTGGCTCCAATGATATTACTGTACACTCTGAATATCAACGAACTTTCTATAAAAACAAAATAAATAATTCGGATTGTAAATCAAAAACAATATGGTCTTGTAAATGTCAAACAAAGTAGGCAATAAAATACCCAAGGTCAAATCGAACTGCACATGTATGATGAAATTGTTACTGAACCTAGTCAAATAGCAAATCAATTTGTGATTTATTTCAGTACTGTTTCGTCTAAGAAATTGTATCAGAAGTATGGAATAAGTGAATGCTCTTGTACGGTTTCACCTATCATTCAGAACACGATTGTAATTAACCCTGTGAGCGAAGAAGAGGTACTAAACATTATTGCGGGGCTAAAGAACAAAAACTCTTCTGGATTCGATGACGTAAACGTTAAAATAATTAAAAGGATTAGAAATTGCATTGTTCAGCCTCTGACGAGACTGATGAACGCAAGTCTTGAGGATGGTGTTTTTCCGGCGATTCTTAAGACCGCAAATGTTGTTCCTGTTAATAAAAAGAATGACTATCATAATATTGAGAACTACCGACAGATATCTCTGCTTAGTACATTTTCAAAAATATTTGAAAGGGTTGTTTATAATAAGATAATACATTTTATCGACCGGTTTAACATTCTGAATGTAGCTCAGCACGGATTTCTTCCAAATAAGTCAAAGGAAACCGCATCATACCGAACGCTGAATTATATTTTTCGCTGCATTAATGATGGAAAACATGTGGTATCTGTATTTTTTGATTTGTCCATAACGTTTGATACCATAAATAAGTCATTTTTAGTCAGTAAATTGTACAATCTGGGAATTCGTGGGAAGATGCTAAAATGGATTGAGTCCTATGTAAGTGACAGAAGAATGACTGTTAAATATGGTGGTGTCCAGTCTGAGGAGAGATGGATAGAGCTTGGGGTTCCGCAAGGCTCAGTGCTGGGTCCATTGTTGTTTCTAATGTATGAGAATGATTTGCCTCTGAATGTTGGATGTGGACATGTTACCATGTATGCGGACGACACAACCATAGTTGTTGGTGCCAAGAGTCTGGATGAATTATACAAAAGTGTAACGAGTGTATGTAGCGATATGGGAGTATGGTGTAGGCAGAATGGACTGATCCTAAACATTGAAAAGACAATTTATATGAATATGTTTAATCGTTTTTCTTTATCATAGTCTGACTGTGAGGAAAGACTTAATATCAAGTTTTCTAATAAAACTAAATTTCTTGGGACCTATATTGACCCTCAACTATCTTTTTGTAGTCATGTTGACTACGTATGTGCTAAATTAAACTCTGCTTTTTTTGCTGTACTAAGCTTAAAAAACACGCTTGATACCGAGGGACTTCTATCTGTCTATTACGCTTTGGCATATAGTCATATGTCCTATAATATTGTTTCTTGGGGTGGAACTGGCGCGCACTGCAGCCGTATTTTTGTAAATCAAAAAAGGATATTAAGGCTTATTCTTAACCTACCCTCCCGAGAAAGTTGTAGAGGAATTTTTGCCCAAAATTAAATTTTGACTTAAATCTGTGTACAGGTACTTTTACTGCCACTCTGACAGGTAAATAGAATGTTGTCTCTATTAACTACTGCTATTCATTGTCTTCTTGTGCTTTAATTGTTTTCTATTGTTCGTACATGTAATTGTCTGTGCACTGATATTTATATACAAATTTTTACATTATTTGTACTTAATTAAAATGCATTTTTTGTATTGACATGTTGTGTTGTATGTTTCTGTATCCGACTTAAATATTCTGTTTGTTTTTCCTTTTTGCAATCTACCATACTATTATATTATTCCATTCATTTTTTTTCTTTTTTTGCTTAACTAATGTATGCTTTTTGGTATTTTTTCTTGTCTTTTTTGTATTTTTAATGACGACCCAATGTGCTTTGTGTATTTTTTTGGCAATATAAATTTATTATTTATTATTATTATTATTAAATTTTAAAAATATCGGGCTCTAGATAGAACCCCAGAGGAACATCACCCTCTCCGATAATAATTGTCCTGGAACCCTGATATCTTGTCTCCGATTTTTGAGATAAGAAGCGACAAGTTTAATAATACCTGGATCAAACCTGTAGTAGCGTAGCTTGTCAAGTAGAGGGACATGCGAGAGACAGTCGAACGCCTTGTTCTGAAGATATTCACAATTTCTGAGGCAAAGTCCAAGTTCCTCTGTCTAGTCTAAATCCGAACCGGCCCGGCCCATGCTTTGATACAATGTTGTCTGATTCCAAGAATTAAGAAGCCTAGTTAGCCATGCATCCCTTAAATACTTTCGAGAGTATTGGCAGTAGTGCTATTGGTCGGTTGTTTTTTTATGGATGGGTGTAGCAAGCGCTTTCTTAGAAATGAGGGAAAAAACTTATGATTAAGGCATATGTTAATTAACTTAGTTAAAGGCTTAATTATTAAGCTTTTTATATGCTTTATTAGTCTAGCAGATATTCCATATAATATATCAGTGATATTTTTGTCCATTAGATTAATCATTATGTCCCCAAGGTTACTTCCCTAGTCAAAGTAACCGGTCTTAAGATGTTCAAGAGGATCATATTCTATTGCGGGAATAACACTTACTTGAGTATAAGCAGTATGGGCAAGATATTTGTTAAATTCATCAGCAGAAATACCTGAAAAATCCTTTGTACACTTTTTCTTCTCCCTTTGTCTATTCAGAATACTCCAAATCGTGGTCAACTCTAATGCCCTCCTGCAGAACTTATATCCCTTTGATATAAGTATCTAACTGATATGACTAGAAAGGACAAAGTCAACAATTCCCTGAGATAAATCTTTACCATGGAAATCACTATGTTGCTTCGATAAAAAAGCACTGTATAGTTTCAGTTTATTACAGTTCCGAAATGCTGTCAACTTAAACTTATGGGCCCAGTATAATAGAGCTACTCGTGGTTCAAACATATTATTTTATGTCGAAAATGCAATAAGGAAGAAAATCGATAAACATTTTTATTGGAATCCGGTCATGATTCAAATAGGATTACTTTCGTCGTAATCCGACGTTCAATGGATGAATTGACCGGAAACAATAATAACTTTTGTGGCATCGGACCAAGTATATTTCGATTGATTCGAAAGTTAAGGGCTTCTGAAAAAAAACTGTTTTTCAACAAAATGAACTTGTCAAGCCTACATTGAACCGTATAAAAAAGTTATTCGAATAATGTTGATTTATTGATGCAAATTTTACTAATTGGGTCGAAAGGCCACTACGGCCCCATGCAAACTCGGCGTTCCGTAATCAATGTCGGAATTAAAAAATTCGGTAACTCCGAGTTTATTTTAAGAAATTAACTTATTTGGAAGAAGATCTGGATGAGAAATAAATGCCATTTGCTTTTGTGGCAGCTTTTCACTGAAAAAACTGTCTAATAAATACGAGGGAGGGAAATTTCAGGCGACGATAAACATGCGTTACGGCAAAAATAGTTTTCGTCTCAACTAGTAATCCGAAAGAAATCCGAAGTGTTTAAGACACACCCCGAGACGAGCAGTAAAGGGCCAAAAGGGCCGACAGTAAAGGAACAAAGCTGCGAGCGAGAACCATAAATCTTGAAACGCCCGGGGATGTCAGCCAGGAGACTCTACAATAAAGAAGATTGCCCCTTGTGCTGATAACTGCTTTATCCGCGAAATCCGGACTTACGGAAAAAGAAAAACTAATAGTATGAATCCTATTCTACCCCAGGTGAGAACGCTTTTTAAAAGTTTAATTAAAAAGAACATACCTAGAGAAATCTCTTTTTTAGTTTTAAATCTAAAGTTAAAGATTAAGCATCTTACGAGGGTTGCACAAGAAATTGTTTAAATCACTCTCTAGATTTCTGTTAAAATGAACATTAATGAACATTAATCTTTACCTATACCTATATTTGAAAAGGTAAGTTTCGATATATTTTTAGGTATAATGCTACACTGGAAATAGCGAAATTATGCTACGCCTGGCAACACGGGAACGACACTTGCCTACTATGGAAATGGAAGATGACAGTGCATTGATTGTTTTGTCTTCGGAAACCTTCTGAACGATCGGGCATAGGCGGAACAATCTTATTAATCATTATTATTGAATTTAAACTTAAATGAGAAAAGATGTCACCAAAAGTTCAAAAGAACAATCGTGCTCAACAAGCAAATTCAGCTATATATTATGGCAAAACTTCATGGGAGAAGCGGCGCACGCCGGCCTCTTCTCCTTTGCTGTTATGTTACGCGCCCATGTAGAACACTTTTTCATCTACGGCTCGTAAATCAAATTTCGGTTTACTAAATTTTATATTTAATCAGTCATTGTATGAATATTAATATTAGTCATTCCAACACCTCTCGTTCATATATGCAGGGTCATTAAAAAGACAGATACAATTCCAAATTTCCAAAAGAGTTAATATAAGTTATATGGCATCTTATATTAAGTTAATATAAGTTATATGGCATCTTATATTAACTCTTCAAAATATTTGTGAAAAAACGAAAAAAAAAATGATGACAAATTTGCCAGATGATTCCAGAAGATATTTTGTTAAATATTGAAATTAAAGCTATATTTCTTGAAACCAGATCTAGCAACTCGTCGGCCTAGAGGGCTTCGAGAATGGCACAACTTAAGTAAAACGTTCTTGAATATTAGTTGTACGTGCTATTTATAAAGCAAATATGCAAAAGTCATTCAAATATTCCAAAAATAAGGACTTTTCAAATTTTTGTTGTGTAGTATGTTTAAGTGTTTATCACCCAAGTTGTATGGATCGCTCTAATGAAATTGTTAAGCTTGGGGGCTACAGGATTTATTGCTCATCTCAATGCCAAATGAATCAAAAGGAAAATGAAGATAAATGAAATGATTTGTGTAATGAAATTCAAAATCTTTAGGATGACCTGGAAAGCAAGGGAAAAACATATTAGCAGTTTAAAAAGGAACAGTGTGGGGTTTGATGATGTTCATGAAACAGAAAAAAAATCTTGGCTCAAATTGAACAACAGAAAAATGAAATCGAATCAGTACGCAATGAACTGCAGAAATTTAAAGCCTAGGAACATTTCAAAAAAAATACGGAAAATTGCAAGGAATTAGAAGCAAAGCTCAAACAGCAGTTAACAGACCTAAATGATCTGAATAGAAATATAATCGTAAGTATTGATATCTTGGAAAAAGAAAATGGTGGCTACATATCTGACTTAAAATCATTACGCAGACGGTTAGCTGAGTACCAAAATAAACCGTCAACGCACTTGTGCAATGACAGTTTAAATGTTTCTACAACACATCAGTACCTACTAATCATGAGGTGATGCAAGGACGGCGCGGCGTATGCTAATAGTTGGCGCCGATATCCGAGGGTATCTTTCCCTGTTCAAAAGTATGACCAATTGAAAATATGATGTTAACTGTCAAACCATGGGAAATGTAGGTTTGGATGCACTTCTAGAAGTCAGTCTGGGTTACAGTCACCGTTTTAGTAAGGAGGATTTCATATTCATATTTGTTGATCCACATCATTCTGACAAGGGAAAACTACTGTGTGACAAGAATCTTCTTGAAAAAATTGCCAAGGTTGGCCACACTAGTCAAAAGCAGTCAGTACTTCTCCAAGATGGCGAATGTAAGGTCGCGTCTGAAAAGTGTGTCCGACGAAAAAGTTAATTTTGAATGTTGCAAAACTAAAAAGTTTTCAAGTATTGTGTGTATTAAGTGTGGAAAAGCCTTCCATGTCTCGTGTGCTACAAGAGACTGGGCAGAAGAAGTGCAAATAATAGATAAAACGCGATGTTTGTGTGTAGAGCATGGGATAACCTCAAACAGTGAAGTCGACAACTTAGACACAATTCGTCTCCTACAGGAGATTATATTGGGTCTTAAAGAAAAGAATGTGTTCCTAGGAGAAAATAAGAAACTTTTAGAAGGAAAAATAAGTGATTTTATGGAAAATTCCATCACAAAAAAAGTCGAGCAACCAGAAAAAATATCAATTCAACCTCAGGAATCTGAAGAATGCAAGATCGTCAACGACGTCGCCGAGGCAGTAAACACGTACGTGCCCGAAGTTCAAAAAATTGACAATCGAACGAGAGAAGTTGCGACGACGCAAGCAGTTTCAAGCGACGAAATCCTAAAACATAAAAATCCATAAACCGGCAACACCGCCGTTAAAAACCCTAACCTATCTAACCTAACAATCAAAGAAAATGCGCGGGAAGACGGCGTCCCAGATGGAGGAGTAAAGTTAAAACCTCCCTACGATGGCAAATTAAACCAAAACCAGCACACTGGGGAAGGATGGCAACGAGTTGAACGAAAACGCAGGACTAGACGTCCCGAACCCACTAAAGGCACAAAGGAAAATGTGGACCAGTTAACAGTAGTAACTCCAAGAAGCCAAGCATGTATATTCGGATCCGGTTTTACTCCTGAAACAATGGGGGAAACCATCACCAAATATTTAAAGGATAATGGCTATGACGGCTGCAAATTCTACAAAATGAGAACACAAAAGGACAAAATGAGAAGTTCTTTCAAACTTTGTGTACCCTTGAGTAGCCGAGACGAAATCATGTCACCTGAACTATGGCCAAGGGCATCACCATAAACCATTTTCTCAATCTGCAAAGGCGTCCAGGAACAACCAGGGGCGTGGAAAACCAAATGGAGTAAGAGCAGTAGTAAATAAGATACAACAAAATGGCAAGTGACTGGAACTTAAGGATGTTCCTTACGACATAAAGTTGAGGAATTGGAGTTATTTCTTAATACTTTACAGACTGATAGCAAGTACAATGCTCTGTGTTTTAGTGAACATCATTTAAAAAATGATGAAATACAGTGTCTTACTGTGGAGAATTTTGAAGTGACATCCCATTTTGCAAGTACCGTCCACCAACCGGTGATTTCAATGTTTTTTTACGTGTATTTGAAAATATACTACAAGTCGTAAGTCAAAATAGATATAAGTATTTGGTAATTAATGGAGATTTTAATATTATTTTTAATTCTAACAATCAGAGAAAAAATGATTTTATTGACTTACTAGGAAGCTTTGGTTTGTCTAGGCAGGTCTTTCAGAGTACAAACCTGGTGAACTGTATAGATAATGTTTTTATAAATTTTGAGGGTATTTTGGTTTTTAATTTGAGTGTTTTTGACCCACTTTTGTCAGACCACTTAGCAATCGATGTAAGTCTGAAAGTAAGTAGAATGATTGTGGAGCCCGAGTACTATGAGTGCAGACCGGTCACCCGACAAGGTATGCGTAAAATGTATGATTACTTGGAGAATTTTGACTGGAATTTTGTGAGTGTGGAGGGGTTGAATGTTGATTCAAAGTTTAGTCAGTTTGCTCTTGGATTATCAACTGGCATAAACGAGTTTTTTCCTAAAACTAAAAGAAAATCATCTCACAAGCAAATAAACATAGATTGGTTTAATGATCACCTAAAGGGTATGAGGAGAACTCTGAAGTTTTTGCAGGATTTTTATAAAAATAAACCATCGGAAAACTTGAGTGATTATATAAAAACATTTAAAAATGACTATATGCAAAATATTCAAATGGCTAAAAAAAAAGGTTATTCAGACTTTATACTGAGATCATCCAATGTTGTAAAAGCATCTTGGGATGTCGTAAATAATATTAGGGGTTGTAACAACTGTACAGGGGGAGAGGGTCTATCACCGGATGATTTTAACGTTTTTTTTGCTAATATAGCAGAAGAAACGCTATCAAAGGTCACAGCTACTGGGATTGAACCGAGTGACTATGTGACTGCCTTTAATATAAGTGTAACATTCAGTTTTCAGGAGGTAAGTTTTAACCAGGTGAGGGATGCCATTGACGCACTAAAAAACAAAAAAAGCAAAGATATATTTGATATGAGTGCATCTATGCTGAAATCTTTTAAGAACCGGTTGATTTCGCCTCTTACAAAACGAATAAATCATTGTATAAGACATGGTGTTTTTCCAACTTGTTTAAAAAGTGCCAAAGTAGTACCCGTATTTAAAAAAGGGGATAAAAACAACTTATCTAACTACCGACCTATTGCACTGGTCCCTATACTGTCAAAGGTCTTCGAGTATTTGCTTAAAAGTCAACTGTATGCTTACTTTGAAAATAATAACTTGCTCACAGACAGTCAGTATGGTTTTAGGCCTGGAAGATCCACATCCCTGGCTGTTCTGAACTTCCTGGAGTTTGTGGCGGAGGCTTTTGAGAGGGGGCACTATGTTAGTGCTGCATGTTGTGACCTCTCAAAGGCCTTCGATTGTGTATCACACGAAATATTGCTGGGGAAGCTGGGATGGTACGGTGTGGGTCGAGTGAATGTAGATTTAATTGGCTCATATTTGAATTGTAGAAATCAAAAAACAGTGTACAACGGCATGTTGTCTGACAACTGGGCTGCAGTGCAGCATGGGGTACCACAGGGCTCGGTGTTAGGGCTATTGCTATTTCTCATCTACATTAACGATATCGGCTTGGCGGTGCCGGGGGCAAAGACCTTGTTGTTTGCAGATGACACGTCGGTGGCAATAAGTGGGGAGTGTCGTGAGACTCTGAAAGTGGGTATGGACGAACGAGTGAAAGATTTGAATGTCTGGTTTAGGTCGAATAAGCTCACACTTAACGAAAGTAAAACTGAAAACATAGTGTTTGGACTGCGCGAGCTTGCGGAGGGTGGTTCTAATGGAGTGAAGTTTCTGTGCATTTACCTTGATTCAACTTTGAAATTTGAAGCTCATATTGAGTATACCGCTTCACGACTATCTAAAAATATCTATTTACTAAAGAATCTCTCCAGGATTATGCCGGAGGCTGTTCTCTTGCAGACCTTTCATGCCCTTTTCCAGTCCGTTGCAGTGTATGCCATCTTAACGTGGGACACTCAGCGCATCGTGATAGAGTCTTTGCACTGCAGCGTAGAGCAGTGCGGGTCGTAGCTGGCCTTGGTTACAGGGAGGATGCTAGGCTTGCTTTCACGAGGCTTGGCATTATGACTATTCCTTGTCGATATGTATATGAATGTATTATATATTGTCACAACAACTTAGACAAATTTAATACAAATAATTACTACCATCATTATCCTACTAGACAAGGAAATCAAATAAGACTGGATTTCCTGAGACTGCACAAAACACGTATGTGCTTTAACTATTATGGTCCTACTTTTTATAACAAACTCCCTACCACTCTGAGGGATCTGCCTCTTAGACAGTTTAAGCTAAAAATAAAGACATTTTTGTTGGATAATGCTTTTTATAGTATACACGAGTTTTTATCACACCAACTTGTAGTGTGTTAATTTTAACAGGTTTTAATGCAGATGTTAATTTTAAGTTAGTGTTATATATGTATACGTTTGTACTTTTAGATTATAAGGTATGTATGCTGGCACATTTTATGTAAAAAACAAGTGACGAAAATGTGACGATCGTAAAATTACTGTGTAATTCCTGACGTAATATATATATTTGATTTGTTTTGATTTAATTTGATAACGTGCGGGTTCAAAGGTCACATTTTTCATTAAATGTCATTTCTTTGACAGATTTTTCATGCAAAATCTGCCACGAATGCAGTTTTTACTGAAAATTGTGACCTTTGGACCCGCACGATAAGATCGTTTTTGATTATAACTGATTTTATTGGATCTTTCCCGTCCTTACGATCAATCTGCATTGAACAAAATGATCACGTCACAAAATCGCATAGTGGAGAGATGCCTACGTAAATTTTCGTATGCAACTTTTGTCCCAATGATATCACCTAATCACAGAGAGAAGAAGTATATAGCTGAATATTTAGTTACATTTTTTATAAATAATGATATACCTCAGACTTATTGAATAAAGATGCATCAGCTGAAGGTTCGGAGGATCCTCTGGAGGATCCCACTGATGGTCCCGGTGAGCACTTGACCTCAAGGCATGACAAATCTTTTTTAGGCCAGAAGAATATACAAACTGTATACCCCTAGCTGATAGCAATCATGTGTTGTCTTTAGTTTTGCTTAATGTTCAGTCAATAAGAAACAAAACCAGTAAATTTTCTATTTTCCTGGATGACATTAAATGTTCATTGATTCATTTACCTGGTTAAGTAGCTGTATCGAAATATTGTAGAACACAATCTGTCCATGGCAGGTGTATGGTACTCTTGAATGAGTCTTTCCTGAGGGGGAACCTTTTTCGGGCAGTAACTGGTTTTTGTGAGCTTCTTGTAGAATTTGTTTTCGAATTTTCCATAGTTTTTTCAAAAACCAGAAACATGTATGTTATATGCGTTTATCATTCCTCATCTTCTAGCAATGCTTTGTTCTTCGCTACTCTAGATAACTTATTACCGCAAATACCAAGCTCTTCAAACATAATTTTGAGTGGAGATTTCAATATTAATTATACTGAAGGAAGGTCCCCTTCTACAATGCGCCTGTGCAATTTGCTGCAATCTCATAATTTGTAAATGCATGTACAATCTCCAACACGCATCACAAGAATCTCATCTACAACTATTGATTACATTTGTTCAAACGGTCCTCATTTCACCTCAACCTTTATCAAACATTCATGAAAGGGTGCTACATCTCTTTTTAATATTGCATTTCCGTTTGCGAAAATTAAAAGCAAAAAACGCCGGAAAGCTTGGTTCACTAAAGGTCTAAAAACATCATGTAAAAATCTACGTCGACTACATAGGATCAGAAAATTCACAGATTCCCCAATATTTCATGAATATTTCAATGAATATCGTTTTTATTTTATTTATTTATTTATTTATTTGGTGGCCATAAGGAATACAACAGGTTTACACCCAGAAAAGTATCCACAAAATTAATCGATACATTACATAACAAATTCCTAATTATATAATCAATATAGAAAATCTTATACAAAAAAAAAACACTAAAACCTAGAGGCAAGTATATCTACTTATAGAGCTCAACAATAATACCTAGTTTGTTAACAGAATCAATCTTATTTTGTGCTTAAAAGTGTAAGGCGACATGTGGAAGAAATCAACTGAATTGTAAAGGCTATTCGCAGTTTTTGCTATTCTGCACAATGGAGAGTTCTGTGAACAATTTGTTCTTCTGAAGGGTACAAAAATGCTTCGTTCGATCTGAGGTTAACTTGTGGAACATTTAAATTAATTAAAGAAAGAATTTGGGGCGTGTCGTAATAAGAATTAATTATTTTATACAAAAACATTACATCTGTTAATTTCCTTCTGTTCACTAGAGATAAAATATTGAAGTGCTTCCGAGCCAGTTCGAGGTTATTACTCTGAATCGCATAATTGTTTTTAAAAGAGATAAATTTTAGAAATTTATTTTGGATATGTTCTATACGTTCAATATAGACCTCATATTGTGGGTTCCAGACTACACTACCAAAAGAGAGCTTGCCTAGTACAAAAGCATTATATAAGCATGTGATGACTTTAATATCATGAAATTCAGTACACTTTCTGAAGACATATCCCAAGAGTCTCGAAGCGCTCGAGGCAACCAAGTCGATATGAGTGCCGAAAGTCAATTTAGAATCAATTGTAATGCCCAGATCCCTCAAGTGATCCACCTTTGGGAGAGTAGTGTTATTTATTTTATATTCGAAATTTATTATTCGCTTGTTTCTAGTAAAAGTAATCGTTTGACATTTTTTAATATTCAGAAAAAGGCTGCTCTCATCACAAAATGATATCAGGCGATCAAGATCGCTTTGAATTTTTTGGCAGTCTTCAATACCTTCGACCACTCCATAAAGCTTCAGATCGTCCGCGAATTTTGCGAACTGACAATACTGAAAACAAGTTTGAATTTTGTTAATATATATGACAAACAATAAAGGTCCCAAATGAGATCCCTGTGGAACGCCAGACGAGGGGACAAAACATTCAGAATGAAATCCCTGGAGCGATACATGAACCCTCCAATCTTTAATATAGGATGCAATCCACCTCAAGAAAACACCACCAACACCGACCTCCGCCATTCTTCCAAGTAAGATATTATGACTTATTTTATCAAAAGCCTTGCTGAAGTCGGTGTAGATGGCGTCAACCTGAGTCTGACCGTCCATATGCCCATGTATGTAATCTGTGAAAGTAAATAAGTTTGTGTCAATTGAGCGGCCTCCAAAAAAAACCATGTTGTTCAAAAGCAATGATATTTTTCACCAAATTAAATAGGTACTCGTATATTAGCTTCTCGAATAACTTGGCGACTGATGATAGTTTGCTAATAGGCCTATAATTGGTTACGTCTTTTTTTGAGCCACCTTTAAATACAGGAACGATCATGGCGGATTTCCAACGGATCGGAAATTCGCCTGTTGACAAAGACTGATTATAAATCGACAAAAGAGGCTCACAAATCACATTGGCTGATTTTTTCAGGAATATTGCAGGGACCCCGTCGGGACCGGCCCTCTTGTTGACGTTCAGTTTCAAGAGCGCTAGCCTTACTTGGGGTTTAGTTAACACCATATTTTGAAGGGACTTATTATTATCGGATAAATGAGTTTGAGAATGATCGAAAGTATACCTCTCGGGCTCGAAAACACTAGAAAAGTATGATTTGAATAAATCGCTTATATCTTTACCACTATCAGCTATGTTACCTTCCCAGTGCAATTCATTGGGTATTTTACTAACATTCTGTTTTTTAATTGAGGCATAACTCCAAAAGCGATTAGGATTAGTAATCAAATCCCTTTCTACAGATCTATTATATGACCTAAAATCTAACTCAATTAATTTTTTTGACTGCGTTCTTAACTGTTTGTACAAATTATAGTCATTAAGATTTTTATATAAACGCCACTTTTTGTGAATCTTTGTTTTTTCTTTTATAAGCCTTATAGTATTAGATCTATAAAAAGTGGGAAAATGTTTATTTTTTGTATATTTTGGGACATTGTTTTGAATAGCTTCATTGATTTTTAAATAAAATATCTCGACACAGCCATTCAGCGATCTACCTCTGAACTCACTTGCCCAGTTTATTTTTGATAGGTCGTTATTTATTTTAGGGTAGTTTCCCCTCCGGAAATTAAAATATGTGTCTTTGTTGAATGACAACCCTTTATTATATCTGGACCTGAGTATAAAAAGGGCCAATCTCCATTTTTGGCCGTATGGAGTTAATACCATCACTGAAATAAGCACGTTCAAAACTACATGTAGAAAAAAGGCCATACTCCTTGTATGATTGGTTGCCGATCTAGTGTTTTTAATTTTGGCCTATCTCCAAAATACATACAAATAAGAACGGCCAAAGTGCACATAGGACCCAACTCTTAATTTTAGAAAGGGCCGATGTCCGGCGAGTGTGGAGATTGGCCTTTTTTCTTACACAGTGCTTTTAAAGAAATTGGACATTGGCCTTTACTGAATCATAACCTTCAAATAGTTTAATAACCACGTTTTAGATCAGTGTTGGTTTGTTATTGTATTATTTAGTGCGTTTTTAGTAAAAGAATGTGTAATGTATTCAAGTAGGACTAAAAAGCTGTTATCCTTGGTTCTCAAGGAATCTGGACAAGATAAAGAAAAAGGTAAGACACTAAAGTAAGCGTACACAATATTATTTTCTATAGCTACTATTACTTTTAGGTTATTGTAATACCTCTACCTCAAATGTATTGGACCAGCCGTCTTGTAGTAGCCAAAAAGCTGTCATTGTGGAAAAGCTTCCACAAATAGGTGACTTTGGCGCATTTTTTAATCAACAGGTACTTTTAAACGCGCCCCCGGGTCTCCGCCTCACTGCACCTGACCTCTTTGCTTTATTACCGCAAAATAGAGTATCCCTGCTGATAGGGGACTTGAATGCCACGCACGACGAATGGGGCGGCGTAACTAACAGCAGGGGTAGATTATTTAAGAGGATAATCGAGAACAATCTGGAGATGTCCTACCACAGAAGTCCAAATCCTACCTATCTACGTAGTGGCTCGTTCCTGGACATTGCTATTTCCCGGGGAGCGATTAGAACAACGCAACTTCAGGAAATCAATGCTTTAAACTCGGATCATTTGCCAATCAAAATTGGATTGTACTGCAGGGTCCCTGTATTGCCAAACGACACCGTCGTTTCGTACAAGAATATTGATTGGCGAGAGTTCCGAGCTAGGCTTAGCGAACTAACTATCATCCCTGAGCAACTAGTCACTGTCCCGGATCTCGAGCGAGAGGTCGCAACTCTAACATCAAATATCCAGCGCATCCGAGATGCTATGTGCCCTAGGGTGGCGACACGCCCTAGGACAGAAACCCTTCCCGAACCAATACTTGAACTCATCACATACAGAAACCGCTTTCGACGTAGATGGCAGAGAAACCGGACACAAATGGGATCCGCTCACATCAACGCATTAACGGAGGAAATAAGGGTTAAAATCCGGGGGCATCGCGACCAAACATGGCTCGCATACATAAATAGCGTGAGCAGGGAGGATGGCTCGCTGTGGAAGTTGGCCAGGCGAGTCCGTGGAGGTTATATGCAAATTCCTGTCATTAAGCACAGGGGTCACGATATTATGAACGACAGAGGAAAAGCGGAAGCCTTCGCGGACTACCTGGAGAACGTCTACAGCGAGGCTCCTGACACCCTGCCGGAACAAGGACGCTACAGTCAAGCCGTAAATATGTTTAGACAACATAAATATCCTATCCCTCCGTTGGTGCTTGATAAAATGAGAATCACACCGGCGGAACTCCGCAAAGCGCTCTGTCATCTTCCGAGAAACAAAGCGCCCGGCTTGGATAATATTCCGAATATAATCCTTAAAAATTTTCCCAAGAAAACACTCATCCATTATAAGCATATTATTAACGCGGTAATCCGGCTGCAACACTTCCCTCAACCATGGAAAGTAGCGTGCGTCATACATTTCCCTAAACCGGGTAAAGACCCATCACTGACTTCTTCATACAGACCTATATCCCTGCTAAGTACCCTTGGGAAGGTAGCCGAGAGGCTTATCTTGCCAAGGCTAAACAGGGTGGTTGAACAACTAAACATCATACCTTCCGAGCAATTTGGCTTTCGAGGCCAGCATGGCACTATCATGCTGGCAGCGAAGTTAGCCACCGATGTTTATGAGGGGTTCAACAATGGGCAGTCTACTGCTCTCCTTTTGCTGGACATTGAGAAGGCGTTTGACAGGGTATGGCACGATGGGCTGCTGTATAAACTGCTGGCAAATTACAGCATGCCGCTGTATGTAGTAGCGCTCATTGAGTCATATCTTGCCGGACGTACCTTCTCAACCAGAATTGGCAATCAAACCTCTGGTAGCAGAAGACTGTTAGCAGGGGTGCCACAGGGTACCGTATTGTCGCCGCTACTGTTCAATCTTTATATAGCAGATATCCCGTCTCATCCTGATACCCGTAAAGCCCTGTTCGCTGACGATACAGCGATCTATTCCCGGAATCCTATAGCTGAAGTAGCAAAATCAAGTATTAATGAGCATATGGACATCCTGGTTCCATATTACATGAGGTGGAAGATCAACCTCAATCCTAACAAAACGGAACTGATTATAATTTCCCGCAGGAAGAAGAACATTGACGTTACCCCCCTAATATTAGGCAATACAGCCATTCTTCCAAAAAATAAAGTCAAATATCTTGGGCTAACTATTGATTCGAAATTAAACTTTAGCAAACATATAGAAACTGTCGTAGGGAAGAATGAGGGCATAAAAAAAGGATTGAGCCTCCTGATTGCAGGAAGGTCGTATTTGAGCCCTGTAAATAAACTCATACTATACCAAGCAGTAGTGAGACCAGCCCTGACGTATGGTGCCCCGGTGTGGTGTTCGGTGGCAAAATGCCACAAAAATAAGCTGCAAGTAATACAAAATCAATACTTAAGGGCAGCATTTTCCCTATCCCTAAGGGATCGTGTCCGAACGGAAGACCTGCATGCGTGGGCTAGAATCGAAACCGTCGATGAATATATCGATAACCACGCATGTAGGTTCTTCGAAAGGCAGATCCGGGGATCAACCTTAACAGCAAACATCGCCGATACCAGGTATAACCCCGAACGCCGCACCACTTACGGCACCATATATCGGGAAATAACGCTGTTTTACAAACAACTTATGCCCCCGTGATTCCCTAAATCCTTCAGGAATATAATAAAGTCATTAAAACATCCTTAGACTCATCGCTATTACACTTTTAAAAGCACCTTTTTAATAACTAAAAAGTCATAACTACCGCGGGTAAGCCGCGGCCCACCAGCCAGCTACCCGTGTTCGAACATGGGGGCGTGGCTTGCTTGAAGACTACTATAAATGCGCAAACACCGCCGCATTTAGCTCACTTGATTTCTGTCTACGGGAGCGTCCATGTCTCCGCAGCTGATACCGCGGGACTTGACCCATATGCCTTGATATCATTACACCCATACAGGCATCGACTTGATAAGTCCTCAACATGTATAAACTCTCTGTTAGATATAGTAAATGTTGTACAGTGTATTCGTCATTTTAAATTCTGATCGCCTGCTCCAATAGAGCATTTAAGCAGGGTTTTTACATAGTTTTCCCTGCATAAACGCCAGGTAATATAGTTACATACTTAAGAATGTACAACATTTTCTCTAGCTATTGCTAATCACGACACTGGCAATGACTTTGACGGGGTTGCCCAAGTAAAGATCGCACAATATGCAGTACCACTAACCCTAGAATTAAGTAGGCTTAAAACCAGCCCCCTACGGGTGCCCAACTGTTGGCTACGGTGCTGCAGCAACAGCACCAGGCAAAACAACAGTTGTTGTATTAGTATTTATATATACATTATACTTGGCATGCTTAACCTAGGCTAAGTGATTCAAATATGTAAATGTTAAAAGAAATAAATGTTATGTTATGTTATGTTATTATACCCGAGAAAAAACTTCTAAACATTATCTGAGCCCAGACTTAACTATTGCGGAGATGTACAGATTGTATCTTCAGCATTGCGAAAGCCTGAATAAGATTCCCCTGAAAGAATTTCAGTACAGAAAAATATTTAATGAGGAATTCAACCTATCATTTCATCATCCTTCAAATGACACTTGTGCGAAATGTGACCGCTTAAATCTTAACCTCAAAGCTTTGAAAACTTTAAATAATCCAACAAAGGAACAAATTGAAAATAAGAAGCTCATAGAAAATGAAATGCATGGTCATTTAGAAATGGCTGAGTTGGGATATAAAAATAAAAAAGGAGATAAAGAAAAGAGCAAGTTTGATTCAAGTTCTGTGACAGTTTCATTTGACTTAGAAAAATGTTTGCCGACACCATATTTAAGAAATGGTGTTTCGTTCTACAAAAGGGAATTGTGGGTCTATAACTTGACACTTTACAAAACAGACAACACTGGCGACCAAGGAATTTGTATGATATGGAACGAAACGTTAGCGGGGCGCGGAGGACAAGAAATAGCTTCATGTCTAAGAAAGTATATCATGGATATTTCTACCAAAAACATTGAAACGCTGAATTTTTTCAGCGATTCTTGTTCTGGACAGAATAGAAACATTTATGTTGCTACTATGTCCCACTATCACACATTTTTGGAGCCGGGTCATACCCATATGGAGGCCGACACAATTCACTCGGCAATTGAGCGCGCAAAGAAAAAAACTACAATGGATATTGAGGTTCCACATGATTGGGTCAATTTCATTAGAACTGTGTACAGAAAAAAGAAACTATGTGTGATTGAGATGCGTCAAGAAGAGTTTCTAAACTTTGGGGATATGCTTAAAACTTTATTGGTACACAGAAAAAAAGATGAAGATGGAAATATGGTCCCGTGGATGCAAATAAAACAAATGAAATTCCAAAAAGATTTTGATTACCAATTTTTTTATAAAACAGATTTTAAAGATGGCGATTTTAAAAAGGTGGATTTAAGGAGAGGAAGTGTCCGGAGCCGTGAAAACAATCCCTTTAATTTTACTCTAAAACCCTTAAACCAAGAACAGTTGCCAATCGCAAACCAAAAATATGATGATTTGATGCAATTATTGCCATACATTAGCGATTACAATAAAACATATTTTAAAAATCTAAAACGTTCCGCGGCATTAGATGCCTGTCCCGCGTTAGATGAGGATGAGAAATCCTAGAATTAAAATCAAAATATTAATATTTTTGTATGTTTGTATTGTCATTCTAGAATTAGTAATAACTAATAACATTTGATCTATATTTTAAGATTAAAATATTAGTATTTCCGTATGTGTGTTTTATCTGTAATGGTATTTTAGAATCAATAAAAATATGTTTGCGGACTTTATGCTTTTATTAGGTTAAAAATTATTAATATCATAACATGATGCGGGGGGCTTATCTCCAGCTGCCTAAATTTTTAAAAGGCCAATCTCCTTCTAAATCAAAAAATACTAACAACTGTTAAAATTTAAAAGGCTCTACTGATACCCGCCCTAATTTTTAATATAATACTACAATTAGTTCAGGAAACTACCTTTTAAATAATATTTTACAACACATTTAATTCATTTGAAAACTTTAACTAAAGATTACTCGAAACACGAAAAATGGAGTTTGGCCCTTTTTATACTCAGGTCCAGATATGTTACCTCACATAAAAATTCCAGGCAGGGATGGATACTCTTTTCTGGGACAACTGGATCGCTGCAATGGGTGAGTTCAGAGATACCCGCTCTGTTTGAGAAAACCAAATCTAAAAGTTTATTATCACAATTAAATACGGAGTTAAATTGCATAAAGTTATGATATGACAAGTTGAGTAACAGGGAAGAATACAGACCATCAACATTATACGGATCTAAAAATGCATTATTTGACACTTGAATCCACTTTGTAGTGGAAAAATTAAAATCCCCGCATATAACCACTGTCGCGTTTTCATTAAACTTTAGGTCCGCCAATTTTGAAGAAAACATTGCATACGCTCCTTTATCGCCCGGAGGAAGATAAACACAGCACACGATTAATAAGCTATTGTCATTGAGTTTAATAGATACCCATATATCCTCCGCGTCACTCTAGAACTCAGAAACTAAAGATGCATTATACTTATTTTTGACGGCTATTAGCACCCCACCCCCATCAAGTTTTTTGCTGGCGGTGCTTTCACGATCTCTGCGAAAAATCGAGAATTCCTGCAGATCAACAGCTTCATGGTCCAAGATGTTTGAGTTTAACCATGTTTCAGATAGACATAATATATCTGGATTATTGTTTGATAAGTTATTTTTAACCGTATTCAATTTAGTCCTCGAACCCTGGACATTTTGATATATAATATGTAGAGCCATTTTTAAAAACAAAAATATTTAATAGCTAATCTTACCTGGAAGCCTATTTAAAGCTTACCCAGATCTTCTGTAGTCTGAATATGAATGATTATCGATTTCTCGGCTTTGCGTATCAGTACATTACCGTTTTGAACCCAGGCAAATTTGTAGGATTTTTCCTTGGCAACCTCTCGAGTCCGCTTCAAGAGTAACTTTGTCTGGGGTAACAGGTGCTCGTTGATATAGAAACGATCGGCAACACCAGTGAGTTTAAAACCCTTCTGGTGCTCTTTCTGGCTTCTAAGAGCTTTTGCAGCCTCTAAGAACCGGTCTCTTTGGAGTTTCGCCACAAATTTTAAGACGATATTTTTTGGTTTATTTTCCACTTGGGTTTGTACCCTAAAGACAGCATCAATCATGGTCTCTTCGATGTTAAATTTAAGGAAATTTCCAACAGTTTTTGTTATTGAAATCAGGTTTTCGTTGGACTTTTCGGGTACATCCTGGATTTCAACACTATTGGATCTTAGGGTGTTTTCTAAGGCACCCACTTTTCTTGACAAGGCTCCCACTTCTTGCTTCAGTTTGTTATTTTCGGTTTTTAATATCAGTTATCTTAAAGTACTCATTAAGCCTAACCAGCTTGCTCTCAAAATCAGTTATTTTATCGGAGCAAAAATTTACTGATTCTTTAAGGTCCTGCATTTCACGCTGCATATCATATTTCATATTCTTCATAAACTCCATCATCTCGCTTGGTTGGGCCGCTATTTCGTCTAAATCCGACTTGGATTTAGTCCGGTCGCGCTGTTCGCGACAAGATTTGCACATCCATCGGGCTCCCGGTAGTGCTTCAAACGCAGTAAGTTGGGTCTTCGACACATCCGAGCATGCACTATTGACGTGATAAGAAGCAGCACATTTACCGTGGCAACGAATACCCGGCGAGTTTTTTGTTATGGTTTTTTCACAGTGTTTACAATTTGTCATGGCTTTTACCAGATCAAAATATCGTTTTATTACGTATTTTCACTGCACAAAATAAAGCAATTTTTATATTATGCGAAGCACAAAACTTCAAACATTGACACTGTATAGTTTATTTAATTTTACTTCTTAATAGAGTTGAGTATTTACACTTTTTATACGGAGCAACAAATATGCGACATATACACACACACGCTTAGCGTTCCATATATTGTAGTTTGATTAGAGAGTCCAAAAAACTTATTATTCAAATCGTATGGAGATGTCAGGCAAAGCGACCAGAGAATACTGGGCCATTGTAAATGAACCATTACCAATCCCTGAAACAGCCCCTGGCCCCTGATAAAATAAATCAATTTTATTGCGGGATTACTAGTAGTCTTCAACAAAAAAATACATCAAATAGCGGATACCCTTCACTACTTATCCCAGATTAGTATCCAAAACTCTTTTTTTCTTGCACCAACCGACATTGTGGAGCTTAAAAAGATATTAATTTCCGTTAAAAGAAAAAATCGCTCTGGAGAAGATTTTCTTAAATATGCCCGATGTTGCATTATTAGCATTGGTCCATGCAATTAATAACTCATGGGAAAGAGGGATTTTTCCCCCATGTCTTAAAGCAGCAAAAATTATCTCTATCCATAAAGAAGGTAGTCTGGATGATCCATCTAATTTTAGGCCTATCTCTCTTTTATCAACTTTGTCAAGTTATCCTTTACGCAATCCAATAACATTATCAGCCGAACTCAGTTTGGTTTTCAGGAGGGAAAGAGTATAACGTATGCTATTTATAATCTTATACAAGAGTTGTACCTCCATATCGCTGAGGCTAGACAGTCAGCCATAGCCTTTTGTGATCTTTCAATGACTTTCGACTATCTCAGGCATGATATCCTAACAAGAAAAGAAAATTTATCTTCGTTCACATCGTTTTTAAGTGTCGTCGACAACGCGTCTGTTGTGAGTCAAAAAGTTCATCATAGCAATCAGTAGAGTGGGGAGTTCCTCAGGGTTCGGTTTTGGATCCAGTTTTATTTCTGCTCTACATTGATGATCTTGCGAACCTCCCGATTGATGGTAAGTTTACTATTTTTGCTGATGATATCACCATCCTGTTGCATAATCAGAACCATCTTGTACTGCTAAGATCTATACTGGATTACCTTAATCGTATAAAGTGTTGGTGTGACTTAAACCTATTGACATTAAAGCCCGCTAAAACTAAAATAATGCCTTTTGAATGTAATCTAATGGACATGTATATAGGATCTACTCAAATTGAGTGTCACTCTGGCAGCAAATTCCTTGAAGTACTTATTGATGACCAACTTAAGTTTTATCCACACATCTATTCACTTGCCAATAAGCTCTTCTCTGCTTGTTTTCCTGTGAGGGTTTGTGTTCAGGGGCTTGGCTCATATATAGGCAAGTCAGTTTTCCGTGCACTATTTGAGTCACATCTTCGCTATGGCATTCAATTTTGGGGAGATGCGAGTGAATATTTAATCCAAACTTTGTTTATAATCCAGAAAAGAGCTATTCGTTACATATGTAAATCAAAGCCACCAATGTCATGTTGCCCACTCTTCCTGCAGGAAACAGTCCTTACTCTTTCATGCATATATATACTTGAGACTGCATGACTCATATACAAAAACAGAGAGAGTTTTTAGAAGGATATCCTACTATAAGCTTGGGGAGGCTTCATCTGCCACAACCTAAATAAACTGTAACAAAAAAGTCATTGTATTATGAAGGCATTTAAGTAACCATCTTCCAATAAATATCCGTGCCTCAGCTTCCTAACTTATTTTTTAGAAAAACGTTAAACGGCTATTGTTAGAGAGGGCATACTACACATTAGATGAATATTTTGAAGATTCTTTTTGACTGCCAAAGTGGCGTTTTGGAGTTTTTTTTATTTAACAGCTGTATTTGGTTGAATTTATATCTTGTCTTTATACTCTTCTTATGATTGTATGTCCTGTAAGCGTTTACTGTAAATTTTACTTTTGTGTTAATTTTAACTCTTTTAATGGTTATTTTATACCTTTGTACTGTTTTTAGTTTTTAGTGTTTAGCTTTAGTTATGATAAATCTTCTTCGTTTTGTAACAATAAAGCATATTTGACTTTGACTTTGAGCTTCCTTAAAGTTCGTACCTTTAAGGGCGATGGTCAACTGGATGTCATCAACACCGATTGTGCCAAGGCTTTTGATAGAGTTAATCACAAGATACTTCTTAACAAACTTGTAGATCAGGGTTTTTCTGAACGGTCATACTTGTTCATAGAGTCTTATTTGAGACAACGGCTTCAGTCGGTGAAGGTCGGGGAAAGTTTTTCTGAACGGTTTGTGAGCACGTCTGGAGTGCCACAGGGTAGTATACTGGGGCCTTTACTTTTCGTCATTCATATTAATGACTTACCTTCCGTCGCAAGAGAATCTATGGGCCTTATTTATGCCGACGATCTTAAACTATACAAAACTGTAAATTCCAATGAACACTCTACTCAACTACAGCGTGATTTGAACAGTGTATCGGCTTGGTTTGATCTAAATGGGAGGTCTCTAAATGTTAACAAATGTTCTACCATGTCGTACACCAGGAAGGTTCACCCATTAGTCAATAATTATCACATCAATAGCAAATACTTGGAACGTAAGACAAAGGTGAAGGATCTCGGTGTACTTTTCCAGTGCAACTTAAAATTTAATGATCATTTTGAATATTGCACAAATAAGGCTTATAGATCTCTGGGCTTCTTGATTAACAACTGCGGTTCTTTTAAAACATCTACAATCAGTAAGCTTTTTAATGCATTGGTTCGTCCGCATATAGAATACGCCTCTACAGTCTGGATGCCTAATGCAGCTACAAATGTTAACATAGTGGAAAAAGTTCAGAGAAGGTTTCTTCGATACTTGCATCTAAGGGAATATGGTACTTACCCATATATGGTTTCGTACAAGCCTATGTTGGAGAGTTTTTCTTATCAAACACTTGAGCATAGACGCGACTTACAAGCAGTAATATTTATATATTTAATATTGAATAATCTAAAATACGAAAACTGTGATATTGTTAATTTTATTAATTTTAGAGTCCCTAAAGTAAATTTAAGAATTTTAAACATTTCCCCAATTAATACCATGCTGCAAAGGTGCAACGCTTTGTGCGCAGGTGATGTAAGCTTCGATATATTCAACACATCCATCAGGGGGATTCGAAGATTGTTGCTAGATGCTGCAGGCTGATGCATGTGGGGACACATAAATATCTGTTGTTCTATTTTTCTCGTTGTGACCTGTTAAACAATTGTTCCTTTAGCCTGTTTTTTTTTCTTGTTCCTTTATATGTAATAACCATGCATATGGTGTTTGTAAAGTGTTTTAAATAAAAAAAAAAACCACCAGTAAGGATAGAATAGAGTGAGCCCACCGAAGCATGTGAGCCCAAATCGTGATGAATAGCTTTTTAGACACGTTACGGTTTGTACTCTCACGCAACCTCCACCGGGCGCAGAACTGTGATTCTATCCCTACTCACGCCTTGTTTTCCATTCCTGTAATGTTACTCTTGGAGTTAGCGGCATCAAATCGCGCTTTGTGAATCTATAGAAATATGCAGACTGAATCAAAAAAAAATATTTCCAAAAAAGGTAGGAAAACTGAAAATAATGCAATTAGTACCATAGGAAACGCAATGGTTACATATACTCAATGCGCCATATTTAAAACATATTTCTTGTTCACAAGATAGGCCCATAAAAATTCCATCGGATCAAATCCGGAGGGCGGGCGAGCCATTGAACTTCCCGATAGTCACATAATAACTAAATACTTATTTTTAAAGTAATTTAGTTATTTTTTCTATTCATGTCTGATTAGTAATGGAGTTAGTGCCATCAAGCATTATATCATTAAAATCAGAAAAAATATATTTTCGAAATTTATCAGTGGGCTAAAAAATAAATTTCCGATAAAAAAGGAATACTGGCAACAACGTCTTTACCATCATGAGATTCGCAATGATCACCTACGTTGATGGACCATACTTTCATTAAATCTATTATTTGGCACATCAGTTTTTTGTAATATTCCAAATCTTTGATTAACTTAGACGGAGTTTTATCCACAATACCGAAACAGAATTATAGCACTCGACGCGTGTTTCGCTAACCATGTTAGCATCATCAGGAGATGATTATTAATTAAAACTAAATTTAAAACTCCCTTGTATACTAAGTGTATGCTTAATCAAGCGGAACCAAAGGAACCAATCCTGGAATCCCACTAGTCATGCTTGATCAACCAATACAATGAACTATACGGAATAGGCCCTCTATCTCTATTTAAACTATTCTTACATTTAATAATTTCCATACTTGATTTTTCTGTTCTAGCATGCTTTAAATAAGCTATATGTTCCTTGAATCTTGTTTGTATAGATCTTCTAGTTTGCCCAACATATTTTTGGTTACAATCCATGCATCCAATTTCATATATTCCACTTTTTTCTAATAATTCAATTTTGTCCTTTGGACCACCTAATAATTTTTTAATGTTGAACTGAGTTTGGTATACTAATTTTAAACCTACTTCCTTAAAGACTTTTTGGAGTCCTCTAATATACTGAAGTATCGAGACATATTTTGTATTTTCATCCCGATTGACGAAAGAAGTGGAATCACGAATGGTCTTTCTAAACAAATGCCTATTAATTAGTCTATTTATTAAGTTAGTATTGAAACCATTAACTTTTGCTATATTCTTAATTGTCTCCTTTTCATTATTAAATCTTTCTCTGCTGAGAGGAAAGTTAACCATACGGTGTACCAAAAAATGAAAGCTGGCCATTTTGTGTTGGTCGCAGTGGAAGGAGGCATTAGAAATATATCGGTTAGTGGCACTACTTTTTCTATCAAATATCAAATTCCAGTGCGTTATTATCGTTCCTAATCACTAAAGTATCCAAAAAAGGAAGTTTGTCATTGTTCTCGACTTCATAAGTAAATTTAATGGTGGGGAAACGGATATTTAGTTTGGTTACAAAATCTTCGATATTAGCGGTTTTTGTGTCGAAAATCGCGAAAATGTCATCCACATACCTGTACCATACCCTTGGAAAATATTCGAACTCCTGGCTGATTTCATTTTCAAATTTACTCATGAAAAGGTTAGCTAAGAACGGCGATAAACAGTTGCCCATTGCCGTGCCTTCAAGCTGTTGGTAATAGTTATTTTTATATTGAAAATAATTTTTATCCATGCAAAGTTTGGTTAAAGTTAAATATTCTTGTTTGATTTCGTTATCAAAACTGTTCATCTCAAGTAATTCACCAAGGTATTGCAAGGTCTGTGGGATTGGTAGACTAGGGAACAATGAGCAAACATCAAACGAGATTAAAATTTCACCTTCCTTAAGGTTCGTACCTTTAATTTTGTTTATGAAATCTAAGAAATTTAGTACTCCTGAATTCTGTTGTTTTATAGGTAAATTTTCAAACTGGTTTGCTAGCCACTTAAATATATTATAAGTTGGCGATCCTGTTGCCGAGACTATGGGGCGCATTGCCTTCCCAGTTTTGTGAATCTTGGGAAGACAATATTGTTTCGGCATAGTAGGATTGCTCACAGATAATTTGTATTTAATTTGATCAGAAATAAGGTTGCTACATTTTTTCAAAGTGTTTTTAACTTGTGTTACCATCTTAAATAACTGATTCCTTGAGATTTTGTTATAGGGCCCAGATTCTATTAAATTATCAACTCGTTGAAAATATTCGCTTTTGTCTAATATAACAACCTTATTACCTTTGTCAGCTTTTAGATAGAAAACATCTTTCTTCTTTAATCTCTTGATTATATTTTTTCCTTTTCCAGGATGAGAGTTAACATTATTATTAATTACATTTTTTGAGATCTGATTCCTGCATGCTTCTCTAACAAATCCTTTAGTAGAGTCAGGAAGATGTTGAATAGAGCTTTCTATATTACCTACAATATCAAGTAAGTTATCCTTTGGTGGAGGCAATGCAAAATTCTAGTGCATGTTGCCGAAGGTTCAAAACCCCAACATAGCAAATCTTTGATGCACTCTGGATTCACTTTGATATATTAATAGTAACTAGTTGTTTTAGCTTTAATAGCATGAATATCAATCGTATCCAAAGAATTGCTTAACATCAATAAGAAGAGATGCAGGGAAAATTAATGATGTACCAAAAGAATAGAGAAGGAAAACTAGAAGCACATACCAGTGGTGGCTATTTATTAACTTTATGATATGCATTATTCATTGTCACAATTTATATTTTTGAAAAATGCCTGGTCTCACTATCAGCCCGAGTAGCCGCAGGTGTGCATGCCAATGCCTTCCTTCTCCACTATCAAATGGAAATTTTATGTGTAGGCTAAATCTTTAAGAATCAACTAATAATTTTTGTTATTATTTTTTGCCTCACTGAAGGCCAAAAATATTGTCAAAGAAGAGGAACCCCAATTGACAACGCAACGTGAGAAATAAATTAATGAGTTGAGTGTTTATTTACTCGTTTTTGAGCTTCTTAAAAAATGTCAAAAGGGGTTAACAGAGGAGCATTGTCAGTAGTGGTGTCTTGTCAATACATATAGCTACAATTGCATTCCTAATAATGTCAGTTAAATTGTTTCGCCTTATACAAGTATTTATTAATTTAAAAAATTAAAGATACCCTGTATATTTGAAATATATATTTATATATTTGAATTGAATTGATAAACCTTATATACGATTCAGTCTAACTCTCTAATGATAAAGGTGGGGAAACAGCATCGATCTCTATTCGATTTCCGATAGTTCTGCATTATTGAACTCTTCTAACATATTTGCTACACTATTATATGAGCAGATGTGTGAAAGAGACGGCATGATAAACACTGAGGGCAGCTGATTTAAGCTCCTTCAAAAAATGCGAAAACTTTTGAAATACTACTTATGTTATTTGAAGAAGAAACTAACTTTTTAAAAACAATTATATTTCTAAACACATATATACAGTCCAAGCTTTAAGCTGAGAATTAATATTTAAACAATTATTTAAAAACGACTTGATATATAGTTAATAACAAGGCAGATAGGAAGCTTCTGGTGTTGCCAGCAACTTCTGGACACATAACTCCTCCCTCCTTAGGATGAAAAAACAACGGATGTTGGTTTTGAAGGGTCCAATTGATTTCTTCCATTTCTTCCTTTTGGGGGCTTTCTCTTCTTCTCTGGTATCGGTTTCGGAAATTAGTTTTTTCCGTTGCCGAAGTAATACGAGGAGCAGGATGATGGCCAAACATAGCAGGATGACTCCATAGGCAATTGGGAATCCATCTATTGGTCCATCGAATGTTTCTTTTATAGGTGATAGGTGATTGACTAGGTCCGTCATGTGGTATATTTCTTCGATATTTAATTGTGTTAAATTCGGTGTTTCATAAGTTATTTCAGTTTTCAAACTTTCAATTTGGATTTCGGGTAGGATAAGCGGTTTTCCTTGTGTAATTTGGAAGTCGTTGATAAACTTTTTGTTTTTAATCCTTACTTCACAAGTTTTCGGGATTTTTATCAATGTGTGCAGACTAATTTCAATATATTGCTCGGACTTACATTTGGAAAAGTCTCTTTCCTTTGTGGCTGGAAGAACCAATATTTCTTCTTGCGTTATTTGTTCGGATATCGTTTCCTGTGTTTTGAGCTGGACAATTATTGGGCAATTAGCAATTTGAGAGCCTTGTATCAGCTGAAGAGTACTTGGGTCTTGTGGATGGAAGTCTTCCGTGAAATGGTAGGTCTCTTCGAGTAAAGTACAAATTTGTTCAGCAAACTGTGTTTTTTCGTCTGCCTGAGCCAAATACGGGTATTTTGGGATAAATACCCTTTGGTTTTTTATGATAGGAAAAAGGTGATATAGGTTCAGATTTTCAGGTCTACGAATAGGTATGTGAATAGCGAATATCAACTTAGTACCGGAAAAAGTTAATTGGTAATATGAGAGTATATTTTTAAAATTAGGAATTTCATTCGTATTATACATTTCGCTTAGAAATTTTAACATTTTTTGTAATTCGAGACTTGATATTATCGAATTGTGCAATGCGTTTAATTTGGAAAACATAATAGCATCCTCTTAGTTGTCTATAAATGTTATTAAGTTTTGGCAATCCAAAATTATCTGGTAAATTATACCGTGAAAGCTAATGTAGTTACTCAGATTTGTAATAGTATTCTGAACAGCTCCTTAAAAAATATTTAAAATATATTTAAGTTTCTTTTCGTTATTTTGTAAAACGGAAATAGTCTTGTTATTTCTTTTAAATTAAATATACAGTTCCTGTATGTATATATTTTTTTCAAAAACTAACCTATTTGTCTGCGATAGACTGATATGCACAATGCACAACCTAACTATCTTTTCTGAAATCCTTATTCAGGGGATTTAGGAAAGGTGAAAAGGAAAAAAGCACTTACTGATTCAAAACACGCGTTTGTCTGTCTCTTCTTGTCCTTTCCCGATTCTTGTTGCTTGGCTGCCTGGCGGTGAAGTTCTCTCGAAGTTCCTTCGTTGAACATAGATTTTTGGAGATAGCGCCAAAAGGTTGAAACCCAAACCACGGTTTTTTCTCGATCGATTCGATTAAACCATTGCCGCACTATCCTACCGACTGCGCCACTTACATTCTTTGAAGAAGAAACTAACTTTTTAAAAACAATTATATTTCTAAATAGGTCTTTGCAGTACAAGCTTTAAGCAGAGGATGAATGTTTTAACAATTATTAAAAAACGACTTGATATATAATAGCAAAGCAGATAGAGTAGTTTCTGGGAAGCTTCTGGTGTTGTCAGCAATTTCTGTACACATAAATTGCTGGTATTACATAATGCAGATTATTATATTAACAAAGCACGGGTAAAACCTTTAACGGGCTTAGTCTGCTTTTGCGATCATAATAAATTAAATTTTTTTCATGCCTGATTTTTACCCAATATTGTGTTGATTAGACTTAATTTCAAGGCAAGTAAATGTGCCAAATGAAATCGACCAAATAAAAGCCCGAAACGTGCTACTCCCGAGAAAATAAAGCCGGCGAGACGAATGACTTTTTTCTGAAATAAAAAAAAAATGTTTTGTTTAAGGTCGTATTTAATCTGCACACATCAAAGGAAGGAGGTGCGGAGAATATAAAACATAGAGCGTTTTATTCTTTTGCCCTCGAGTCAATATTTGACCGGCGTGGCTCTGTCTGTGAAAATAAAATATCTCGACGTGTCGAAAAGGCATGAAGCGGTCCGATTCTGTTTCATGAGGAGGTTCTTTTAGGATTTTATTAAGAGATCATTTAAAAGCAAACCCTTTTTGCTTGGCATCGGTTGAGTTTAGGAAATTCTTTACGGTGTATAAAATGTAGCATATAAAAGGTGTCATCTAACGGAGATCAAAGACTTTGAGATGATATTTAATTTACTTATATTATATGTATAGGAACCTTGAAGTATTGAGTTTTTAAATTATGAGATGTCAAAAAATGTTTATCTTGACTTTCCATTGGCTAACATGGAAAGTAGAAATGATATCTATTTATACGCTTACAATACCCATAAAATTGTGTGTGATTATTGTGAAGCGGATAAATAATTCTAAAACAAAATAATATAAAATTGACACCTGGTATCGCCTTTTGAATGGTACTAGTTAACACCTTATTCATGAGGATACCAGCTTTGAAGTAGCCCTAATTTTAATTAACCAAGGATCACCTTTTGTCTACATACCAGTCTTGACATTGGATCGATACGACTTACCGCACTGGATGCGAATTGATTTATGGAAATATCTTGATTGCAGCCTTGATTCTTGCGGAACCCTCCTTGTATTTAACCCAAACTTTAACATTGCGGCCCTTCGAAGTCAATCATATGAACCAGCAGCAGCAGCGCGAGAGCTTCATAAATTGGATGTAACAGATCAAGATACTCATAATTCGAAGAGAAGTAGAGAAGAGTCTGTGAAAACAATGATTTCAGATCTTTTTGCATTCTAGATAATATAGACGGAATAAATAGAAAAGGTTTGTGGATATTAATAGAACAGCTTCGAATAAATCAATCAATGCCACTTGAATTACGCTTAGAAGTATCAAAGAAAAAGCAGAACTAGATGAGCAAATGGAATATGTAAAGAAAAAGAAAATAGAAATAATTTATGCTAAACTAAAAGTGTAATAAGTGAAGTAATATATATGAGGGAATGTTTGAGAATCAACAATCTGGTTATAAAGTAAGGACATTATTGAAGGAAGAATGCCCTGAAGATATTTTGCAAAAATGTAATAGTTTAATTAATTGCGACAAAATTCTCGAGATTTCACATGTTGCAAGATCAGGCGAAATCTGCAACTTTACAGCACAGGAAAACTTGCCTTGGATTCAGAGGTCCCTGAGAGGGAACTCCGTGGCATAGTAAAAACTTTATTGATTTCAGCTGCAATTATGGAATATATGTTGGAAGCTTTGGAACTGAGCTTTGGCAAGTCTGGTATTACAATTAGAGTCTGTAAAAAATGGATGAAATATATTCATTTTCTAATGGGCTTGTAAAAGCGCTTCTGGAAGCACATGGAGCTTACAGCTTACGATGAGCCGGTACGCAAACGTCCATGTCTAGGGCTAGACAGGGAGTGGCTTATTTAAAAATTACAGGTATGGCATCCCCCATCCACCAGGGCTCTTGGAAAACTGACTGGTTTGCCACTCCTCTACCTATTACTAGAGTATAAAGCCTTAAGGTCTATATACAGACTGAAACGTCTCAGTCACCTAAGCCACAACGGGATACATCAAAGTCTGAGAGAGGGTAGCTGATCGATGTCCGATACTTTTGATGAGTCCGGACAATAAACTTGCTTTTGCCCTTGTGACTGACGCAACGGGGTTCGACCCAGAGATGCGAATTTCTACATCTACTGAGATAGCAGAGCTGCTCTGTCGCCTCTTGAGTCTTCTAGAGTTAATAGGGAAATCTTGGGGGCTTTGGCCGGACCTAATAGGGATCAATTTTGTTTAGATTCCGGAATGGTCGACTGTTCCAGGGAACGAGGAGGCCGATAGTTTGGCACAACAGTGTTCCGCAATATGTCCAATGGAACTTGAGCGGGACAAAATCTATGACGGACTTCTCTTGGGTAATCCAGCACCTTGGAGGTGAGGGCTTTTCTAGCATTGAACGCATCACGCTTGTAATAGGGCTTCTCACAAGTCATTTGTGCACCAGCTAGGGATCGTAGAAGATCCGGAATGCAGGTGGTGCTGGTATGACGAGGAGTCATCCAACTATGTTCTTGCCGACTGTCTATAATTGGGTAGGGTAAGATAAATGCGCTTCGGAAGCTGCGTGCTGAACACAGAGGTCATGAAAAAGATTCAGCCGAGAAGCTGTGCGTATTCGCTAGAGAAAACTGGCTGCCGGGCTAAATTAATATGTGAGTGGACGCAGATTGATTCATTCATACACTTTCAAGTGTTATAGTTAATTTGACTGTTAAGTTGAATAATACCATTTATTGGAAGAATTGATTAAAAATTTGCTATATTTTCAAATGCTTGAATAGTCAAACTGTAATCAGGGATCTATGTAATCTAATAAATCAATCAATCAATCAATCACTCTCTTTATTTATAAAAAATACATCAAATTGCGTATTTAAATAAATGGCGTCACAAAACAATTTTTTTTACAAGAAACACGATATATAATAATAACATACATTATAAAACTTATTATAAAACTTAAGCTAGCGTACCTAATATACTTTAAGCCTATAAAATAAAAAATAAAAAAAATTAACCCCATATACATATAGGTACAATTAATTCATATTTAAAAATTAATATTAAAATTCCAACAATTGCTTTGGGGTCATCTGCGGAATGACAAAAACTCTGCCACGGAATAAGGCTCACACTCAATAACATACCGACATACAGATCTTTTAAATATTTTCAAATCAGTAATCTGCGTCATTGTGTTAGGTAGTGCATTGAAGTAAGTTATACAGCAATATAATGGACTACGCTCAGACTTTGTGAGTCCATGCACAGGAATGTTAAGGTCTAAGGACCTGGTATTATGGCTATGATTTGGGAAATATTCTCTGAATAATGATTTATTTCGGTGCATGAACATCAAGCACTCAAAAATGTGCAATCCAGACGTAGTAAATAATCCATGTTGCCGAAAAACTCCTCTACAAGACTGCTGCCAGTCCAAACCCAGAACCATGCGTAGAGCCCTCTTTTGAATTAAGAATATTCTATCAACACCCACCGCATTGCTCCAAAATATTGTTCCAAATCTAAGGATCGACTCAAAGTTTGCATGATATGATACCAATAGTGTTTCACAGTCCAAATATCTCTACAAGGCCCATATAAGCCCATCTCTCGAATACTGCTCTTATGTGTGGAGTTAGGCACCCAAATACTTGCTCAAGATATTGGATTTTATATAGAAGAAAGCAAAACCCAAAGCTGTTTAAAGACCTTGATAGCCTTGAACATCATTAAATAATTTTCTGATCGGCTTAAGAAAAAATAAAACATTCCCTGTTAAGTCGAACATTAACTTTAAAAATTCAAAGATAGAAGAAAATTTAAAGTACATTTTGCAAGCAAAAATAAACCAAATGAAAATTTATATGATATATAGATGCTATGGAGAATAAAGAGATTTAATAATGTAAACTATGTCCTGGGTGACGAATAATTTAGGAGACTGTACCATATTAGAAGATGAACGTGAAAGCCAATAAAAAATTGTAATAAACGAACACAAATTACGTATTTGCCGCCTTAAACCAGATCATTTTCAAACGAATTGTTGCAAGAGACAGTATGAAGTTGAATGTTAAATAGAGCATCATTTTTTGTAGCAGAAAAGGATAATAAAATCAAGAATGAATTAGCAGCAAAATTTAAGAGTCAAATAAGTAAATCATGCAAAGGAAGCATAAATTATATTCATAACAATAGCTAAAGGTGCAACAATTTCTTTGATCGACAACAAAGTTGATGAAGAAATACCTCTAAGAGGTACCAAGGAACCAATCTCATGTGAATACACTGCGACCTGTACAGATCTATTACAATCAGAGTACTTCATCCAGCTTCAATGCATTGAGGAGATAGTATGTTATTCTTGCCTAGTTCGTTTAGCCTAGCTAGGAATTCCAATGCCATTCTGGAGCTGATTGATGTTGAACTCAGTGCTTTGATGGCTGCTTGACTGTCTGAGAAGATGACAATCTCTTTCTTCCTATAGTTTCGTCGAGGTTGAACTGCGCACATCTTCCTATGGCGTTAATTTCCACGTGGAATATGTCCGGGTGTTTTCCCATTGCTTCGGAGAATTTGGTTCCTGTCCCAAATTCTCCGGCTCCGGTCCCCTGTTCAGTTCTTGTCCCATCTGTATACCATTTTATGGCACTTTGCTGCGATGTGAGAATGCAAATGGTGTTCTTCTATTCTTTTCTAATTCTTATCACGACCGTGAAGTATATTTCAAAATTGTATCTTTGAAAAATGCGTGTATAGCAAATTTAGCCGCATGACGTTGGACGCTTACAAGATTTAATGGTACTTCACCAGAAAGATTGAAGTTCTAAGGTATTTTGGACTCCCAAGTATTGAACAGCTAAATATAATTGCATTATATCATAATAGATCAAATGGTATCTGATCAGGTCAAGACCAATATGAAAATAAACCCCCAAAATTACAGAAGAATGGATTGTACATAGGAAAATATGCAGTAATAAGAGAAGGAAAAAAATCCTTTAGGAGATACACCAAAAACAATGCAAAAAATTAATGAGTTGGTAATTTTCTATTTTATGATACGCTTCCTCTGTCTCTATTTTTATATGATTGCATTATTTTAATAGAACTAGATTAAGAAATTAAAAGCAGGCTCTTCAGTTCATCTTTCGACATAAGCCTCTCCCATTAGTTTCCAGTGAATCCTATATACCGGGTGTCAACGAAATGGTTTAACAACGCACCATTCAAATGTTTTTTTAAGGAGAAATTTGGGTTGAAGATATGGTTTATGAAAACTCAGATTTTCCACTAAAAAAACAAGAATATCACTTCCGGTTTGACCGGAAATGAGCATGAGGCAAGAATTTCAAATACAACCCTGCATATATTTTTACATATATGAATAGAGGTCGAAATTGCCTTTTTAACCATGTATCACAAGTTGCCATTTTTTTCAAAATGGCGGCGTAGAGGGCATTTATCCCAAATTCAATATGGCGGCATTTTGACATCACCAATAGGTTTTTTTGTCAAAATGGCCGTTGATATAGGAGAGGAGATAGATTTTCTTGCAGATTTTTCTCCCTGTTGGAAATTCTAAATAATTGTTATAAAATTGAAGCATTTTTAGTATGTCTTTAAAATGTCAAAATTTATGTACATTTTTCTCGAAATTTTGAATAGAACACTATACATAGTTTTAAACATTTAGATAGAGCTCGAAATTCCCTTTTGAACGATGTATCACAAGTGGCCATTCTTTTTAAAGATGACGTTGTAGAGGGCATAATTCAATATGGCGTAGCGCTGCCATATTGAATTATGCCATCTACAACGTCATCTTTAAAAAGAATGGCCACTTGTGATACATCGTTCAAAACGGAATTTCGAGCTCTATTCAAATGTGTTAAAATATGTACAGGGTTCTATTAAAAATTTCGAGGAAAATTGACATACATTTTGGCGTCTTAAGGAAAAACTAAAAATGCTTCAATTTTATAACAATTATCTAGAATTTCCAACAGTGAGAAAAATCTGCATGAAAAGCTATCTTGTGTTCTATATCAACCGACAGTTTGACAAAAACTCCAATGGTGATGTCAAAATGCCGCCATATTGAATTTGGGATAAATGCCCTCTACGCCGCCATTTTCAAAAAAAATGCAACTTGTGATACATGGTTGAAAATGCAATTTCAAGCTCTATTCATATGTGTAAAAATATATGCAGGGTTCTATTTGAAATTCTTGCCTCATGCTCACTTCCGGTCAAACCGGAAGTGATATTCATTTGTTTTTTAGTGAAAAATCTGAGTTTTCATAAACCATATCTTCAACCAAAATTTTAAATTTCTCCTTAAAAAAACATTTGAATGGTCCAATGTTAAACGATTTCGTTGACACCCGGTATATATTGCTGAATTCTGTCCACCTCATTTGGAGTTCGCATTTGCATCTCCTTCTTCTATATCCGCATAGTCTTCAGTGTTCTATATATTTGTTCAATCTTCAGCCTTATATCTTGTGAACCCTCGTTTTAAATTCGGCATTTCCTCTCCTACACCCTTTATTCATGGTCAGCCTCTTATCCACTCGTTTCTTTTTCGATCTATTAGTTTTATGTGTATGTGTATTTTCTCATTGCTCTTTCGGCCTATGCGACATTATGGAAATTTACCTTTTGAGTCTCCATGTCTGTGATATGAAGGTGAGGACTAAAAGTATGCATTGGTGGAAAGCTCTCGCTGTGTATTTTTTCTTATATTTTTTACAATAAAGCTCAATTTACCGAATGAGTTGTTCAGACAAAGCAAGATTTGTAGATCTATTTAAAGGTATTGATTGGTGTAAATGGTATGTATTATATTCAAGTATGTATTGTATTACATTAATGGAAAATGAAACAATGTATCCATATACCTATTTAAATTGATTGATGCGCTAAATCCTTAGGTGAAACGACCAAAATTCGTGACACCCTTATATATACATGCTTACCCAATATTAAAAGTTCTATGAAGCGACGCCGACGCTGGCAAATCTGGTTATTGTTTATGGCCAATAATGTTTAATATGGTTATATCCGTTTTATAGTAATATTTTAGGTTAGCTATAAATTTCGGGCGCTCAGAGAGCATCTTTTTTGTAATAGGATTCCTTATTTTATACTTTCACGAAGGTAGCATTGTAATAAGCTGAAGGGATTTTAACATTTTTAGTCAGCAAATTTCCTCGATAAAATAAAACATTGTCCTCGCTGTGAAATTGATGCTAGATTTTTGCTGACATAGTATTATATAAAGGAAAGGGGTCGATATTTAGCGGCTAATATTATTATATTGCTTAATTGTCCATAAGTTTACTACAGTTACAAAAACTATGTATTGTAGCAAAGAAAATTCTACTACTATAATATTCTTTGATTGTAGTAAACAGCCTGTAAGGTCCATCATTGGGATTTCGGAAGCCGTGAGATATCCGAAGTCGGATAAATTGTGACAAAGTTGCGCGATTTGGAGCTTAACTAATTGTCGTTTAGATTTTTTTTTAAATTCCTTATACTGTCGAAGATTTCATATATCTACAACGAGAATAATCGACTTTATTTTTAGCTTTACTTATTGAATTAGATCAGAGTAAATTTCACTTAATCAATACAACTTCTCCTCCTCTACAAGATTAAAAGTTCTACTTTTATGTCGCACGTTTCGGCTTCGGGCTTCCATCGTCATGTTTTTTTTAAATACTGATCTGAATTTTCTCTCACCATTTTTTAAACGCTTTGACATCCCAAATACGATGTTATATCACACTTAACAAAAATCGGTTGTTTTTAGAGACAAAGCTGGCGAGGTGATTGACCTAATTGACAAATTTATATTGCAAACTACTAATCCTAAGTTTGAGCTTGAACCAGGAAAATATTATGTAAACATTCAACATAAATTGAAAACAACGCGAGCGAACAGCGCAGGCAATTATGAACCTTAAAGCTACAATGGTCAGCAGATTTTATGATATAAATAGTCAAGCGGACCATCAGTACGATAGGCTTTTGTCTCTCACATATTCCGCTCACATCTGCTGCAGTCCACAGGGACGTGATGACTGGTTCTACCAACCAAAGAAGTGCAGCTCACAGGAGCGTATTTTTTGGTGGATATCCGTCTAAAAAGTACTACTGTCGAATCTACGATAAATCTGTCAAAATTCTAGTCAAGTGAATTTTAAAGTTAAACAGTGCTTTAAAGTCCATCCATGGCTCTACAACCCGGGGTGGGTCTTGGCCGCCTCAACAATTCTCCTTCATTCTCTCCGATCCTGAGTGGCTTCTTCCCAGTTGAGCACCCCCAAGGTTTGAAGGTCCTTGCGGATATTATCCCGCCATCGAAATTTTGGGCGCCTAAGTGGTCTTTTGTTGTTAGGGGTTTCTTCTCAGACCATTTTAATTAGCCTTGAGTCATTACTCCTCTGGACATGTCCCGGCCATCTTAATCTGTTCAAGCTATGCTTTAAAGTGCTGAGTAAAATTAAGATAAACTAAGAACCTCAAAATAATTGTCGAAAAACTAAACCTAACCATAAATTAAAACACAACACCGCTCTTAGAAAACTTTATACAGGGACTAAAACCGATAAATAATTCAAATCACACCTCAACCGAAAGCACCATGCGTGTTTCAGTAATCGGGTGTAGTGTAAACTCATTCAGTCTTTGACCAATAGACGTTGCTATTGTTTTACCGAAGTGCCTTCTTTATTATCTCTTCTCACCTGACGTAGATCGATCCATAATCTGAGCTATATGACCTGCCCGCCGTCCAAGGCTTGGCGTCACTGATAACTAGCCGTGACAATATCTGTTTGCATTTGAAATATTAAAACCTTTAAAAAAATTAAAAACTAACAGACTCATCCACAGAAATTACTTGATGATGTGGCCTAGGGACGAAACGTCGGATTAAAAATTTAAGATACGCACATTGTATTTTTTTTCTATTGAAAGATTTTAACATTCCAAATAGAAACATAGGGTTGCTGACTTATCAATCGCTCATTAAATAGGCCAGTCAGATCTTTCCATCCTTATCTAACACGTTGAGTCTAGTAAAACACTTCTAAATAGAACGGATTATTGTTAAGCATGATGCACCATTATATTTGGGACGTTAAAAAATTAGTATGCTTGTGGACCACACACCAGAACTAAAACTTCATCCTCAAAAAACAGACTCCTCTCTACATCCGTTCGCCTCACCGTGTCATCATATAACTCTCTCCTTCTGTCTTTACCAACGCTACATCTCCCTCTCTACTTTCGATCGCTTCACGCCGTGTCACACATTTCGCAACGCATCATATATTTCGTAACGTTTGCGCCGTGTCTCACATTTCGTAACGCATCACACATTTCGTAACCCACAGCGCGCGTAAAGAATTTTCATTTGAAAAATGAAAGCAAAAATCTAGATCAGTATTTAAAAAAAAATACGAAACGAAATTTACGGAACCTCCGACATAAAATTTGTGCCCATCTTGTAGAGCAAAACAATTTGAAAATTAAATATTATTGTGATCCAGGTCAATAAACAAGTTTTAAAAAAATAAGAAAATAACTAAATATATCCAAAAGTATGAAATTTTTACAGCCTTTTATTTTTGAAAGATTTCTTACAAAAATTGTTAGACTAATGCAATAAAAAAACACTTTAGTGAGATGACTTAATAAGGCGAACAAAAAAAAACTGAAATAAACTTTTAAAATAGAAAGCACAGGTATAAACGAATAAAAGGTCGAGATCAAAAAATCGAAAACAAAGGATCGAAAATACAAAAATCGAAATTCCAATATTTTGACAAGACTTGTAGGTACATTTAATTACCTGAAATTTTATTAAAAACGGTTTGAAGCTAGAGAAATGAGTCGGATCAAAAAATTTGGAAATTGTATGGTGATTAGGGGGTGGCTTTTATGGTAGATTCCCAGGCAAAATTTTACTTTAAACATCGAAATTGTGGCAAGTAAATTCAAAATATATAACACAGAAAGGCACTTGTATTGCATCTCGTGTGGTCTTAAGAAAATACTGCTTTTTTCATTTCATTATTTTAGGAGAAATAAAGAGCCAAGGACCGGATTATTTGAAAGGGGCAATTAATACGTGTCTTTCATATAAGAAATTTTAGGTGCGGACATTTTTATCCCTCAGTTCCATCCCATATATCCCCTACTTTTAGGTCATCTTAAATGGAAAATAATCTCTTTGATGTTTTATGTGACTATTTTGTAGAATTTGACTCAAATATTGACCCATTGATTTGGTTCTTAGCATTTTAAGCTTCGTTTGTGCCTTGTGTGTTGCTCAAACTAATTTTTTATTTTTGTTTTATTTAATTTATTTTATAGCGCCAAAAACAATTTCATCCCATCTATCCCTTACTTTAAGATCGTCTTTTAGTTATATGGTGTCCTACAGTTTGAATAAAACAAATTTTGTTAAAAGCCACTTAAAACAATGTATTTGAAATAACGAAAGCTTTAAAACTGACATATGTGATTTTTAAATTGCTCTTATTGTTATTGTTTAGTGTCTTCTTTATTCCTCTTAGAGGATTCATGCGACTATTTTGTAGAATTTGTCTCTGATATTGACCCATTGATTTGGTTCTTAGCTTTTTGAGCTTCGTGTGTGCCTTTCTTGTCTGTTGCTCATTCTAATTTTTTGTTTTTTTTTTAATTTAATTTATTTTATACCGCCCAAAACAATTCCATCTCATCTATCCTCTACTTTTAGGTCATCTTTTAGTTATATGATGGTTTCCTACATTTTAAATAAAACTTGAATTTTGTTAAAAGCCACTTAACACAATGTCTTTGATGCTACGAAAGGTTTAATATTAATGCACGAAATTTTTAATTATTCTTATTGTTATTGTTTAGTGTCTTCTTTATTCCTCTTTGATGATTCATGTGACTATTTTGTAGAATTTGACTCAGATATTGACCCATTGGTTTGGTTCTTAGCTTTTTGAGTTTTGTTTGTGCCTTTCTTGTGTGTTGCTGAAACTAATTTTTATTTTTATTTTATTTACTTTATTTTATACTGCCAAAAACAATTCTCTCCCATCTATCCCCTAATTTTAGATCATCTTTTAGTTATATAGTCTACTGCATTTTCGAATAAAACTTAAATTTTCTGTCTTTGAAGCAATGAAAGTTTTAACACTAATGCCTGTAATTTTTAATTATTCTTATTGTTATTTTTTAGTGTCTTATTTATTCTTGTTTGATGATTCATGTGACTATTTTGTAGAATTTGACTCAGATATTGACCCATTGAATTGGTTCTTAGCTTTTTGGGCTTCATTTGTGCCTTGTGTGTTGCTCAATCTATTTTTTTGTTTTTATTTTATTTAATTTATTTTATACCGCCAAAAATAATTCCATCCCATCTAATTTTAGATCATGTTTTAGTTATATGGTCTCCTACATTTTGAAAAAAAAATCTTAAATTTTGGTAAAAGCCACTTTAAACAATGTCTTTGAAGCAAGGAAAGTTTTAACGCTAATACATGTAATATTTAGTTATTCTTATTGTTATTGTCTAGTGACTTCTTTATTCTCGTTTGATGATTGACTATTTTGTAGAATTTAACGTAGATATTGACCCATTGATTTAGTTCTTCCTTTTTGAGCTTCTTTTGTGCCTTTCTTGTGTGTTGCTCATTCTAATTTTTTGTTTTTATTTTATTTAATTTACTTTGAACCGCCAAAAACGTTTTTTCTCGTAAAACGTGAAGCAAAAATTTACCACTCTCCAACATACCAATAATCAAAAAATAGTATCTATTTCAGCATTTGAATTGCTAAATAGATAGTATCCAGAATAGGGCATCCAGCAAACTCTATAAAGTTAATTTACCACATTCCAAGAATTTTCAATTGATGGAACTTATTTTTCCATAATGCGGACTATAAGGATTTATTTGAAATTTAAATCGGAAGTAATCTCTTTGGATAAATGCTTGAAATTAACTACAGATTGGAGACTTCAAATATCGATCGTTAGATGGTATTGGAAATATTCAAATCATCTTTTTAAAGGAGATATCTGAATTTAATCGTTTCATTTCTAAGCGTTTTGAACTTTTGAATTATGATGATTTAGTAAGACATATTCAGTACTTCCTGCATTTTAAATGAGGAATAAAGTAGACTTATTATATTGAGCTAGTATCAGCGCTAGAGTTCTGAAGAAGTTATTAATATTTAAAAGGCTGATATAATTATTATTCAAATTAGAACACGTTCAAAACAAAGTATTCTAGAAAATTTAATGTAATGTAAAAAAATTATGGCAAAGTGTTATCTTATATTGACATGAGTAGATTCACATCAATAAACATTTTTTGAAAATATGTATTGTTTATTAAATCTATATCCATTCAATAAATAATTTCTAAAATATATTATGTACCATCCAAATTGAATAAAAGCGTTTAATAAATAATAAAAGAAGGAACCAATAAATTTCATCTGAAAAATAATTTTGATATGCATAATTAATAATTATATCACATTTTATTTTGATCGAATTGAAAACGCCAACATTATGAAAAAACAGTCAATAAAGGTTAGAAAAATAGATTTATATTGAAATTTGTGCTTTGCAACAAAATATGTTTAAATAGCAGCGAGATTCCTAAATAGATGTCGGTACGTGAGGATGAAACCTTATTTGAGAGAAATCAGCTTAAATTACATAAAGCTTAGCTGAATAAAGCTGTTCTTACTACGGTGCTAAGCTGAGCCATATTACGTGTTATGACTGCTGAAAGCTTTTCGCTGGTCTCTTCATCTTATTCTAATTAAATAATATTAGAATTAATAACCGTGTATATAATATACATGCTTTTACCTATGAGAGGTTATTAATGAAATACCAGAATTTGTTTTGTTGTCATAATTGGTTAATTATTGTTTGTTATTTAATTTGCTAGGTATTTTCTCTGGCAGCTTACTAGTCATTTTTAAATTCAAATATGAAGGTTCAAGCATTATCTTTGATTACGTACAATTACAACAAATATTGACACAGTGATATCATAAATAATGATTGTTCAATACCCAGAACAAAGCAAAAATTCAAAAATAGACGCGAAATAAGATAAAATCTCTATTGTTTTCCACCGCAAATCCGGGTAAGATAAAATATATTCACCGTTATTTTCCTCCAATCCGGCTTTGAATATATGGCTCAATAAAGTCAGTGGAGATAACTCGACGTTTAATTACAAACTTTGTCTTAATTTCTGTTCGCCCAGTACAAATTATTGCTATTCAGAAAATTAAAAACCGAATTTACAACTTGTTCTCAGTATTTCGTCTTAACTGGGGGTGCGTCGATTTATCGAGCTAATAAAGAGTGCCAAGCTCTACGCGTTTTTCTAAATAATGAGCTCCTAATAAAAATTAACTTTGATTTAATCAAATTATGAGCAAGATTAATGCACCCTTATACATTTCCGGCATTAAAACAGCTCTGACTGAGATAATTAGTGCATTTTTCTCGTTTCGGCTAAAAATGATT
>MU188674.1:0-17115 GCA_016904865.1 Pissodes strobi
CATGCCCATTAAGATAAAATCATACAGTGGAAAGTTTGAACTTAACCTTGAATTGCAATTATAAATTGTTATTAGTTAAAGTATAAACTGTTATGATTAATCTTGATGACAATTTCACACAATACTCGAATTAGAGGTTAGTATAAAGTGCTGCGCAGGAGCCCATACCGGCAGACGTTGGTCTCCAGTGCGAATTACCGAAAGGGAAAAGCCCTTTATGGAAAATCGAAGCTTTCACTTTAAAAAAGACCTGTCAGTGCGAATTACCGAAAGGGAAAAGCCCCTCTGACAGGCAGCTACTTTTGAAAAGTGAATCTCTTAACGCCTTAGGCGAAGTGCCGATTAAAGTAAATTAGCATAATTAAAAGTAAAGTACCTTGATAAATAATTATTCAGATTGATTGGTTCATCACCTCTTTCTCTTGCTATTCGCTGTTAATACCTTTCGTGCAGAGTAATCCCTGGGACTTACGAGATATTCATAGCTGGATATTCTGGTAATACTCGCCCCCTTATACTCAACCTGGAATTAATAAATGGCAATCTTGCTTTTATCGAGTGTTTTTATCCATCTCTCCCAATTACCTATCTGAGCTACCTCACCTGAAAGAGCACAGCGCAACTACTCCAACGAAGTCAGTTCCATAGGCAACAAGTGGTAGGAAGCAACGTATGTGACTATATGAATGCATGAAAGTAGTTAGAAAATATTTTATTTATTGTTCATATGTAATGCAAAATAAATCCTACATTATTAAAGTACCTAATACCTAAAAATATAATACACGTTTCAATTCACACCCTATGAATGAAATCCCACCTACCTAATTTAATACAGTTGGCTAACTAAAGTGGTCAATTACCATCCCCTCCTTGATGGTCATAAATAATTTACTAATTAATTGTTTATACTTATTTTTACCCTTTCTTCCAAATTTATCGAAAATGGCTGTAAGATTTATACTAATTTTGAATTGCAGTTTTTTAATGGACTTATTAGGAATGACATTCTGTCCAAGAACTCTTTGTCGTTTGACTTGAAATAATAGATTTAACTTCGTATAAGTTGACTGATTTTCACTCAGGTATTTCTGAAATGCTTTCATGAACAGTTTAGCTTTGTCCCCTGCCAGCAGGCTACCGGCATTATTGACAGTTAGACTTGGGATTGGATCTTTTCTTCCCTTGGCGAATGGTTTCGACATTTTATAGACACTCTGGTCTTAGATGGATAGAGACTCAACCTTTCTCTCCCAACTCTGATCCATTAGTTCTGTAATCTCATCGCGTATCTTAGTGACAACGACATTAACTTGCATTTTAATGTCAGGATCGCCAGTTCTAATAGGTGTATGTTTTAGGATGTTTTTATCTAACTCTTTCTTTCAATGCTCGCCGTATTTTGAATACCTTGTTACGTTGGTTTCAGTTGAAAGAGCAATCGCGTCAGAAATGTCGTTAGAATAGTTGGAGATGGTCTTCTCAAAAACTTGGGAATTAAGAATCGCATTGCAGAGAGTGGATTCTTTAAGAATAAATTGAAACCTAAACCAGTAATTATCAGTTCTCGAAGCGCATGCTTGACCTATATCTAACGAATTGCCGTAGTCCAGCAAGATCGGAAGATGGTTTAAGAGGGAATAGGATGTGATTAGATATTCTGTGCTGACAAAGATAGTTATTTTCAGGAAAACTTAAGTGCATATGTCTATCTGAGGTTAGAATAGCAAAATTGAGCATAATAAGCAGAATTGTGGAGTGCCTAAATTGGCCATTTAAATCGCCACCAACTATGATAGGATTAGAGCAATTATTAGATAATATATTCTCAAAAGTGTCAAATGGCAAATTGAGGCTTCGACTCAAATAAACAGAGCAGATAGTTAGAATATGGGTCTTTAATTTGACACTAATGAAAGTGCCTTCGATGATTTGGTCTGGATTAGTCGAATGATTAACCATTAAATGCCTTTTGGCAAGAGTCATGGGATCACCACCCTGCAATTTCGATAAATATTATAATTAGGGAAAGAGAATCTTTGCCCTTCAAGCCAGGTTTCCTGCAGAACTGGGATATCAATTATGCCTTCCCCAGAAATTGATTAACTTAGGTTCCTTGCCGCGGCAGAATGCGGTGAGTCTTGGATGTAATTAGGCACTTGAATTTTTAAGATTTTGAGATTTGGAGGATCATTTTAAATTGCTCTTGAAAGATAATAATGACGTCTTGCATAAATTCATGCATAGAACTTATAATGACTAAAATTTGTGGAAGAGCATTGGGGGAAGTAATATCAGAACTCTTGGAGGAGCAAAGTCAATTATTATTCTGGGATCCACAAACGAATGAAAGGAGATGAATTGGAAGGGGTTAAATGAACTTTAGAAAGGAAGGATCTCTTGGAACAGCCCGAGTAATTAGCTGGACGATCACCTCCGCAATTTACGCAGGAGTCCTTTGCAGTTTTGCCTTTTGTACAATAGAAGGTTAAATGATGTTTCGCATATTTCAGGCATTTAGGCCTCTGCCTTATATTTAGCCTGTGAATGTCCAAAACATTGGTATCGTTGGCATTGAGTTAAATTCGTTTTAGTTTACTTAAATCAAAGGTAAAAGATATCATCGAACGTGTAGCTGAACTTAAGTGGCGGTGGGCTGGACATGTGGCAAGACAGGACGCCCAATAAGTGGGCAATACGTCTGGCAAAATAGCCACCACGATTAACAAAAAGAAGAAGTCCCAAAAAGAGATGGCTAGACGATATCGAACAGTCTGTGAGTCGAAACTGGCACCAACTTGCCCTAGATAAGTGCATGTGGAGCAGTGGATAAATGAAAGCTGACGAAGAAGAGAAGAAGAAGAAATCAAAGAATGTGCTTTCGTAATTTTGGAAGAATGATTAACGTAAGCGGCATTGTCTTACCGTTCTTATATACTACATGTAAATATTCAAAGATGTAAGTTCTTTTTCTCGGGGAGACTAAAAGTATGGAAGAAATATTTGGGATACTTACTAACTTTCTGTAATCAAATTTCTGGTTAGGGATGAATTTCACTCCTGTCTGAATATATATGGTTTTGATGATATTGATTTGGTTGGATTTAATGTAATCCGAGACGGTAATAAACAGTTCTTTATCCCGTGAAATAATTGACGAAATTCTTTCATTAATTCTATCAGAAATTGGAACATTGTTTTATTGTTAAATGTTACTTTTTGGTGCAGGGTTATTTGTATCTAAATTTGAAGACTATTTTAAGATTATTGTATTATATAGTAAACTACATTTTTTGGACGAAAGTACTTCGTATTTGATTTGTTTTTTACGTTTTGAAACCAGGAAGAAGCCCTTTGTCTCAGTGTCAAAATCTGAGTTTGAGTTTGGATACAGTATTTATAACTGAATTGCTGTTTGTTGATGTATTTTTAACAATGTGTTTAGGGGTAGAGTTGTTCCGTCTATCAGCAACAACATACCTTTCGCTAATACCGATCAAGTCCTTGACTGTATTGTTTGGCTTTGCTGATCGTACTCCAGTATTTGCAGCTGCAATTGCTGTTGCTACTTTTAAAAATCATCGTGGCCCCCTGTCAACCTAGACTTTGCCATCTCAAGTTCCTGAATTAGCTGGTTTCATTCATCATCTGTTGGCTGATATTTGAGGGACGGTGGGAATTCGGATCAAAGCTAACCTCCATCAAGACGTCTAAGCTGCACCTAAAAATTACTTTTATCAGAAAAACTGTCAAAGTGACTTTACATCGGCTTATTCCTCCACTCTGTGTCGAAACCAGTTTGTCATTGTTAATAATTCTTCAAATATATTTTAACCAAATTTCTAATCGAGCGTTTATATCTAAACTGACGTCAATACTCAACTAAATTTACTGTAAAAAATATCCAGATTTCTCTCGATTCCACCAGAACCCACGATACTGCAAACACTGGATTTATTTAATTAAATTTTCAAAATATTCGTTAAGTCAATAACACAATCTGTTATTGAATCGCTCTCTTTTAATTGAGAGTATTACGCCCTGGTTTTAAGCGTCAAGTGATGTCAAATCTATAGATCTGGCAGGGCATTATATGGCACTTTTTCTGCCGATGCGATCCAAGGGAAATCTATCATTTAGTCAAAGGATGTAATGTGGTTAGGGATCATATTGATAAAAAAAAGATGATTATCATCGAGTGGGTTCCTTAGTTTATTACGGTCTGCATATTCACCCTGTCAAGCTTCATTAAATAGAAAACTACAATTATATTCCATAAGTACAAATTCCTCTATTTTCATTTTGCTAGGTTGAAAACTCAAAAGACGCAGCACTGTACATGCATAAACCATTTAACCTTTCTTATCGTGCAAAATATATGAAAACATTCCCGACTCTACTGTAGTTGGTGTCTTTCGATAAAACATTCAGCGGCTACATTCACTTTGCAGGAGACCTTTCAGTTATTCAACAGCAGAAAGCAAGTAAGATCAAAATGTGTCTCTGAAGTGTAATTTCAGGTTCACGCCTTTGTTTTCTAACAGACCATCCGGACGTGATAGGGACCTTACTTAAAAAGTTGGCGTCAAAAAGTCAGGACCGGACTGACGTATTGTTTTTGAATCGTGCTATTGAGCCTTCCTATCTGCCTCTTCTCACTAACTAATTCGCTAATTAAAAAAAAAATGAGAAACTTTCATAGGGACTTGAATTGTATTTTCCGAAAATATTATTCATTTTACAGGGTGCCTTTCTCTGGAATTAATAAGGTCCCAAATTATGATTTCAAAATTAGCTTTTTCTGTAATATTCAGAATTCATTAAGAAGAAAAAATCGATAAGGCTTGACTGTCTCATTTATGCCTCTTCAATGAAATCGATAAGGCTTGACTGTCTCATTTATGCCTCTTTAACGAAATCACATATTGTGTGCAACAAATTTATTTGTAGCGTGTTCTAAACTGCTGGCCATTTGCTTTCGAGCAAGGAAAATTTCGCCTAAATTTAAAACTAAATATTTTCTTAACCAGAAATGATAGCGACCTACGGTTTTAAATGATTAATAGGCTTATCCCTTAGGAAAAACTTTCCAATGTTGGATATTTCTTAAACTTTGAAAAAATATTATATACAGGGTGTGAAAGAAGACGCTGCTTTTTGCTCCAATTTCAATAGCATGCAACTTTAACAAGAATTTTTTTAAATTTTGCCACTGTACGTCAATTGAATCACTGGTTCGTAGCAAAGAAAGTAGTTTGTCAAATTTTTGATATCTGCTATATTTTAAGAGATATTGAGTTTTTGTAAAACCTTGATTTTTTCAACATTTTTGTAGCTAGACCCCATTGTGCGTTATATCGTGCAAATTTTATAAGTAATTATCATTATACCTTACGAAAAGCTTTTTTATGTTCAGTAAAAAAATTGTACCTAAATAATTGGCCTACTTATAATCACTTATACTAGGGTTTATTAGTAGCTCACAACATTTCCCGATTGCTTTGTATTGGAAAGTACTCGCCTCTAGATTTAGCAAGTTTTATCCTTATTTTTAATTTTTTAATATTGCACTGTATCTACATGTATATCTTACAGTGTAAAAATTTAAAAAATTATAATTTTTTAATTTAATTTTTGGAAAAATTTTATTTATTTATTTCTAATACAGCACTATTCCTAACTTGTTTTGAAAACCTTTAAAATTAAATATCACTAGTGATGTGTTTCATTTTGCGAGCGAGTACTTTCCAATACAAAACAATGGTGAAAAATGTCTTATATGTCTATATATAGTGATTATAGGTAGGCCACTGCATATCATACCATTTAGGTACAATTTTTTTACTGAACATAAACAGGCTTCTTGGAAGGTATTATAATCAGTTACAAAGTTTGCACGGTACAACGCACAGTGTGGCCTAACTGCCAAAAAGTTGAAAAAAAAATAAGGTTTTACAAAAAAAAATCGATATCTCTTAAAATATAGCAGATATCAAAAATTTGACAGACTGCTTTCTTTGCTATGGACCAGTGATTCAATTGATGTACAGGGTGTTCACCCCCTTTAGCTTTGTTAATTTTTAAGCTACAAAAAAAAAATAAAAAACAGAATTGTAGGGTTTTTTATGTAGTTTTTGCACATGTAATCAAAAAAACAAAAAATTGTATAGTATACAGGGTAGATCAAAAAGAATTATTTTTTTAAATCTAGCCCCCATTTTTTATTCGATTTTTCGATTCTACCTAAAATTCTATGAATTTTTAATATAACACACTATATGCCTATTCCTAATACTTTAGGAGTTATTGATAGTTGAAGTCGCTATTTTTTAATTACAATAATAATTCTTTAATCATTTTTAAAACAGAAGATACAAAATCACTACTCAAAGCAATGAGGTCGAATTGAGGAAACTCAATATTTTCACCTCAATGACTTCAAAAGCTAAACAAAAAGTTATATTCTTAGGTGGCTGTTGCCATAAAAAAATTAAAGAACAAACAAAATAGCGAATTCAACTGTCAATAACTCTTAAAGTATTAGGAATAGGCATATAGTGTGTTATATTAAAAATCCTTAGAATTTAACGTAGAATCGAAAAATCGAATAAAAAATGGGGGCTAGATTTAAAAAAATGTTTCTTTTTGATCTACCCTGTATACTGTACCATTTTTTGTTTTTTCCTTTACGTGTGCAAAAACTACATTAAAAACCCTACAATTTTGTTTTTTATTTTTATTTGTAGCTTAAAAATTAACAAAGTTAAAGGGGGGGGCAAGGGGTCTCTCATTTTAAAAAAAGATGTACATGTAATGCCAAAATATCACTTTAAGCGCGACTGCCAGGGAATGCCCAGTGACGTTAGGGACTGCCGTAAAATTTTATAGGCTGCTAGAGACTGCCTAAAATGTTTTGGCACTGCTTGTGACTGCCTAAAACTGCTTGCGACTGCCAAAGACTTTTCAAGTCTACTAGGAATTGTCTACGTTGGGGTTTGGAATCTTCGGCAACTTGCACTAAAACAGAGTTTTATCCACAATACCGAAACAGAATTATTGCACTCGACGCGTGTTTCGCTAACCAAGTTAGCATCATCAGGAGGTGATTAAAACTCTGTTAATCATCATTAATCATCTCCTGATAGTGCTATCATGGTTAGCGAAACGCGCGTCGAGTGCAAAAATTCTGTTTCGGTATTGTGGATAAAACTCTGTTTTAGTAGGAATTGTCAAGAAAAGAAAATACCATAAATAATGATCTCTTTATGCCTTGGTCAAGGCAATGGTGTTCTCCCATTTCTTTTTATTTGTGTTATAGCGAAATTTTTAGGTATTATTAAGAAACTAAATGAGTAGGAACAAATTAAATAATAATAGGCAACCTAGTTCGTATATTTAAATACCCCATTTATCAAAAAAACATTTTTGAAAAACACACTAAAATGTATGCAGGTGTAATATTTCGTATAATTATTAGGTATTTAGAATGGTGGATTTACTTGTCTCCATTTACACTGTATCACCCATGGTTATGGAATCCTCATACCGACTTCGCTTCGAATATATAACACCCTGCATAAAATATAAAAATTCTTAACATATCCTATTAAAAAATATAATATAAAAATTCTTGCAATGTCCTCTTAAAAATATAATTATAACATGTAGATTGTACAAATATTATTTGCCCTTACGTCACGGTTAGTGACGTTATAAAAATTTTAGCGATTAACCAACATCTCTTTCAAAGTAAAATAATTAAAAAGTTTGAAAATAAGAGCTCGCTCCTTCTCATTAAACCGACGATTCATTTTAAAGATGATTTATTCCGCGGTTTAAAAGAAATCCGTCTTTGACACCACGTTTGACACTAGTTGATACCTGTCAAATGACATTTTACCCAAGATTTTACCATTGATGTAGAAAACACGTCCATGGTGTAAAGAGAGATGCCAAGCTATGACGTAACGGCAAATAATGGTTGTACAAATTTTATAAACCAGTACATTTATATTTTAAAAAGTAATTAGACACCCTTTTTAAAGTTTTGTATTTTCCTATAGTATTAAGTTCTATTTGTTCCTGGCGTTTCAGTTTAAAGGGATAGTTTCCAACAATATTAATTGGTAGATACAAAATAAATTTTTCTTTTACAATCTGAATACCATCTTTTACCATATGAAGTCGTCAAGTTCTTTCTTAAGATATTTCATTTTATATTTATTGCTTGGTAAAATTTCGACAATACAGCCAATATACTAGGTATCATCGGAAAATACACCAGCATAGTACTCTTCTTATTTTATGGTATTACAAGTAGTAGTGTTTTGATTTTATGTTAACTCAACATCTGAAAATTATTCATTTTCAAATTCACTTAACGGTTCAACTGTGGTAAAAATCTTCAGAACCTTTCTTCACTGCTTCTGTCTCTATTTTTCTTTCTTAGAATTTTAATTTTTGGTTCGTTTTTTTTTTGTTTTGGCAGTTTTTTCCAGAAGTTCTACATTTGCTTGGGGTACTTAGTGACTTACATCTGAACTGATAAGTCTATCACTAAAGAGCCTACCATGATGCTTTTAAGAAAATACCAGCATAAAGTACTACATACCTTGCTACATACATACAGTTAAACTATCAATATCCAAATTTCAACAGGATGACTCGAATTCGAGTCTATGTATGGGGAACTCGAGAACCGTAAGAGATACAGTGTCCATCAAATTAGGGTAAAATTGCGCATATAGGTGTCTAACAATATGCCGTTTAGAAAGTTTTAAAATTCCGAATATTTTGGGATATATCCAGAAAAAACCGAAATATTGAAAAATCGCTTTATTTTTTTCCTGAGCTTATTTAAAAACGGATTTCAAATTGAATTGCACTTTTGCATTGCCACTTTTTCAGCTCTATCCAATGGTGGTATTCAGTTTGGAATCCGTCGTTTCATCTTCATTAGCTTTTTGTTAAACACGAACTTTATTTTTTTTAGCGTTTTTCAAATGACATTGGTGTATGGTGTTATAAATATAAATATGTGTTTTTATTTTTTTTTGTTTTTTTTTTTAAATTTTATATTTATTTTTTTTAAGTTATTTATTTTTCTTTGGAGTAAAAAATAAATGAACTTGTTTACTTAATTTTACTATATTTTATTTTTATTAAAAATGAAGACTTTAATTTTCCACTTAACACAAAAAAACAAAATTAAATATTTTTATAGAATGTGAAAATTTCAAAAGTAACAATCTATTTAAATTTACGTCAAAGCAAGATAAGAAATTCGAAAAAAAAAATAAAAATAAAAAAAATAATGAAAACACATATTCATATTACCTAATAACGCCAATATCATCTGAAAAACGATAAAAAAATCGTATTTAAAAAAGGAAAGTTGATGATGACCCCTTGAAGACGAAACGTCGGATTTCAAACTAAATATCACCATTGTATAGAGCGAAAAAAGTGGCAATGCAAAAACGCAATCCGATTTCAAATCCATTTTTAAATAAGCTCAGGAAAGAACTAAAACGATTTTTCAATATTTTGGTTTTTTTTTCGGATATCTGGAAATACTCGGAATTTTATAACTTTCTAAACGGCAGATTGTTACGCACCTAATTTGACCGACACTGTATTTCTTACCCTGTAAATCATCATGACCTTCAATATTTGGTTCTATTGCAATATTTTCTTCAAATGGTTTAATGACTGGTTCTTCGGAAAATTGGGTAGCAGGCTCGGTAGTAGGTCGAAAAGATACAGTGGATGATGTATGCAGTTCACCTTCATGTCCTAGATTAACTCCCAACTCACTTATGTCACACAATGCGTCATCTTTAGATTTTTCAAAAACTATTTTTAAGCTTTTGATTGAAAGAATGTCTGTCGTTTTCATAATATTTACTCCATGGCGAGTATTTCATTTTTCGCGCGGAAAAATAAAGTTGTTACCTACCGTCCAAATATGTATAAATTATATTTTTAACGTCAAAAGCGTACTAACAAATTCTCAATATAAACTCAAAAAATGGTTACACGTCATTCACAACCATCACCAAATAATTAACCTAATAGACAATGGAATGGCGCGCAAACTGCAATACTGCTTACTTGCCTACAGCAAAACAAATAAACACCATGCTCAGCAGCCAACAGGGCCTGTTGGCTGCCGAGGCCCTTGCGTTACGTGGTTCTTGACCATTCCTTGTATGTAACAAAACTTCCTGATCGCTTGCTAAATTCCAAGCGACTGCCGTCGACTGCTACTGATTTGTTAGGGAATGCCTTAGGACTGCTGCGACTGCGAAAGAATGCCCAGGGACTACCAGTGAATGTTAAGACGACTGCCTATGACTGCCACTAATTACTAGTTGACTGCCCTGGGACTGCCTGCGACTGCCAAGAAAATGTACATGTAATGCCAGTAGTGAAAGACCCCTTGGGGGGGGGGGGGGGGACATTATGGGTGAACACCCTGTACAGTGACAAAATTTAAAAAAATTATTATGAAAGTTACATGCTATTGAAATTGGAGCAAAAACAATCGCCTTCTTTGACACCCTGTATATAACATTTTTTGACAGTTTAAAAAAATCTAACATTGGAAATTTTCTCTTAAGGGACAAATCTATTGACCATTAAAAACAGAGATCGATATCATGTCTGGTTAAGAACATATTTCCTTTTAAATTTAGGCGAAATTTTTGTTGCTCGAAAGCAAATGGCCAGCAGTTTATTTTGCTTGACCTGTCAAATTATTTTGGGCTTGCTAATGATGTGCTGATTAAGATAAATTTACAGGAAATGGAAGACATGGTCTTTAATTGAACAAACGCAGTAAACATTAGTACAACAATAGTTATTTGTGTATTTAGAGCGCAAAGTAATGGATTGCCGCTTAAGAAAGAATGTTACTGCGCGACGCGTACCGGAGCGCAGTAATCTTTCGAAAACGGCAATTTTACTTTGCGCTCGAAAACCACACAGAACTTTTTATACAGCCGCATTTTTAAAAATTAATTGCACATTTTTTTCTATACTTATTCTGAAATTTGCAAATGACTGTCAGTTTGACATATTATGTTCGAGCTTCGGGCATATTAGCAGGAGTGCCAGCAACAAACTAACAAACGCACGACTGTCATTTATTTATCTTCGGTTTCCATGACCATTCATAGCACGCTAGACGGAAAAAGTGAGAATTTTCTTTTCCATGTTCGCGCTAGAGCGCAAAATAAGGTTCCACGGCATTCGTCGATTTTGCGATTTCATTTCAATTTAGTAATTAGATATTTTGCGCGCGGCTGTAGAAAAGGATAGTTTACGCATACATAAACACAATGTTTGGCTCAATATGTAGGTCATGGGTCTGAGAAACCATTATGAGATGGTTAACGGCGCGATATGGTTCTGGATTTAAACCATTACTTTGAAAAAGTTGACTCAAATATAAAAATTGATAGAATATGATAATGACGACCAAACAGACACAAACAAGTGTTTCAGATTCGATCTTGGTCGATTTTCTAAACAAAAAGAGGTGTGCTCATAGGCACTAAAATTTACCATGGGCTAGTTCTAAAGCCATTTTGTAAATAAAACAAAAAGCTTTAGCATTATATGAATACTTTAATAAGTTACTTTACTTGAAAATAACTAGAAGCTCATATATACACAAAATATAAACATTGAATGAATGTACGTAGTCAGTGCTACGATATGAACAATATCAGTCGAGGCAAGTTTCGACCTTAAAAAATATGACATAAATAATACTCTTAAAAACTAAAGCATTGCATAAATAGTAGTAATACTAAACTAATATATGGTTATAAACATAACCTTAAAGCTATGCACAGTTAAATGTCTGCTAATAGTTCCTGCGGAACAGCTACGTATGGGCTTGCTTAGCTGAGATAACTTTGATATGAAGTACACTAATATACAAGCAATAATAATAGGATTTATATTACTTTAAAGTCCACCTATAAGCTAATATGTATGTACACTATGTTCATCATTGATGAGAAATGTTCAATGATCAGCAGTTTATCTTCCAACACTGGAAGAGTCACCTTGAAAAACACTTGCTAGGCCTCTTGCTAGCTTCTATGTACAATGTGCTTCAATTTCTTGCAAATAAGAATGACTGGAATGTAGTAGATTGAGAGGATATGCAGTTATTGCATAATAGCATGACATTGATGCCTTTGTGAGTGCGGTTTCTATACACGCAAAAATGATTACTAAATATGCTATGCAGGTCGCATAGGTAAGCTGAAATCCGCTAAGGGGATATAGCCTTGTTAAAATTGAGTGCATTGGCAGACTAGTGCCGTTTAATCCTTATATGAGAATAAGGCCAGAGAATGTATGCAGACTAGTGCAGAGTAATCGTTATATTAGAATAAGGCAAGAGTATAGCAACCCAGTGGTATACTCGTGATAGAGAATATTGAAAAGCCCATGGGCAAGACCATTGGGGACTGTATTGCGATGGTACAGCCTCTGATAATTAGAGAGATCAGTGGGTCTCAATAATGGCAGTCAGGATGCCGATAAATACCTTTTTGTAGGCTTAGAACTATAGATCAGTGGGCCTCCATAATGGCAGTCAGGATGCCGATAAATACTTTTTGTAGGCTTGATATGACGATGACTATGGCTGGATATCACTATGTCACTTGAGTAACGAACTAGAGAGGTTAGTGGGCCCCAATACGTTACGTGAAAACAAGCCCGACATGGCGGCTCGGCGCCATGTTGGCGGGAACAGCGCCTTTAGGACGACTTACATAGCTGGAGTTCAAGACTCAATTGAATTATAGAACGTGGGAACTAGATCAACTTAAAGAAGTTGTTAACACCCCTTTGTCTCCGCCCCTCTTGCCGGGATGATTGGACATAGAAAGGGCAATAATGTAAATATAGAGATATTGTGTAAAAACTTAACATGACGGGTTGCCTAAATTAATATTATGAATTTTAATACAAAACCGGTTGAAATCTGCTGACTAGTTTTCATGAAATTCGATTATTAAAGATCGGAAATTTAGGAGCTAACTTGATTACCTCCGTTAAGAGACAGTGATTGGTCGACTCGGTCCCCGGGGTATAGCGGGAAGCGCTATGATTGATCAGATAAGTTTAGAGGACGCTTAACTTTTAGCTTTCTAGGCTGCCAGGCGCAGGTTGTAAACAAGAGATGGCGTTGGTTGTATCGCCATGGATTTTAATTTTTCTTTGGAATGCCAGCAGTGGCGTGGAATGTAAAAATTTTATAAAATTAAATCGTTAGATTTGAAAGCGTGTTCAAATCGTTTTTGAACAACAAGGCCAAATCTATGCCCTGAGAAAGCAAAGAACAGTAAGTAATGTAACAAAGGTAGTGATCAACACATATAAACAAACACAAATACATTACAAGATATGGCCCTGAATTTGAACATCCATTATGAGAAGGTTGATGTCATAATGAACATTATTGAAATAATCGACTCACAAAATATAAACAAATTGGAAAATATACCTCTGGATCTAAATAACTATTCTGAGAAGGTTGCTTTTGTAATAAATATTAGTAAAACAAAGCTAATAACCACATAACAAGTTACATGGAGGTTGCTGGATTGAAACGATCCCTCTGAAAAGTTTACCCTCACAAAAAATTTTGGTTAATTGAAGGTAATGATCAACACAAACATAAAAAAGTTACAAGATATAGTCTTCGATTTGAACAACGTTTCTAAGATGGCTGACTTCATAATGAATAGTAAAACAAAGGAATAATATAATAACATACAATCATGAAAATGAATATATTGCAAAATTTGGTCCTGGATTTGAATAACTTTTCTGAGAAAGTTGAACATTAATAAAACATAGACAAAATCCAATATACAAGCACGAGTAAATTGTAAGCTCTTCTTGATTTAAACGACTATTCTGATATGGTAGATCTCTAATGCCCAGTTTCTTAAAGTATGGATAACCTTATTCTTCAAACGATTGTTAATACAATTGTAACCATAGTAATTATAGGCTTCATAACTTTATACACTAGATGTCTGGAATGCCAGAAACCGGGCATAAGTGAACAGTTGTAACGTTGCAAATAGTACTGAGTACAATATTGCGATTTTCTTCTATTACTGGTTAATTTGTGTTATCGATACTCTCGCTACCTTACTTCTCGCGATCTTACTCCAGGTGTTCGAACCTGCTTGACAGATGTGGTACATCCGTTTAATGCGCCATCTAACAAAGGTGGTATATATTCAATGGTGAGAAAATTGATAGCTCTTCTTGCCTGCACACTCAAGGCGGGCAGGCCGTGCTACGTATCGGAATTTATCTTTAATATTTTTGACCCTCAGGTCGAACTACCGCCTGATAGCGTCGTTGCAGTATTAAGCGAAATACCGGCCCTATCGTCCATAAACGTTGTGTGATGAACCAGTGTGGTGGCCATATTTTTAAACGTATGTTCGACACAAGTGTTTCTATTTAAGATGGCTAAAATTATTTATCATTTACCTAGGGTGTTTTTGAGGGACAGAATTCCTTCTGTGGGAAACAATTCCATCTATGGGATAGAATTCTTTCTGTGAGGTAGAATTTCTGGCTGACCTAGCTAATCCCGCCGTCAGTTAGCGGTGCCATTGTTTTTTTGTCTGTGTGACGCAACCACATGATGACTTACCTTCCAGGGAGCGACGGTATCTACAACTCGTTCAGAATAAACTAAAATCAATTTTTTTTATAAGTGCCTGAATTACCGAATGTCGTTTCTCGTTATCTATCATTTTGATTAAGGAATTTATAATTAACGACTGTAAGTCAGTTGTCTGAATTAACGTAGATATTATATCGTTTCTCGTTATCTATCATTTTCATTAAAAAACTTATAAATAACGACTGTAAGTCAGTTGTCTGCATTATCGTATATATTTTCTCATTATCTATCATTTTGATTAATGAATTTGTAATTAAACGACTAGGCCGTGTGACGTCTATCGTTTATATTCTCGTTAATTCTCATTCATTTACCGATCTAGCTATCTTGTTTATCGAACTTATCTTTAAAAGAGATGCTTAATTTTGTCTTTAGTTAGTTCATTTGGCTAGTGTTAGAATAGCTGATTGAGTTAATTTTACTGTACTTGGCTGTAAAGCTCATGGCAGTAATTGATTTCACCTAATTGAAATTTGCAAATTTAACTGGTCGCCTTGATATCGTAATCGATTTGAGTTCAAACCGTTTACCTATAGATATTTAATGGTTGGATATATACATATTTACCTCACAGTTTAATTTATTGATTTGGTATTATTGAGGGCTGCTTATTGGTCTACCGATATTCTTGCTGCCATTGGATTGATTTAAGATAAATTTGGCTAGTATTTATTTCATTATATACACTAGCTAGCACGGTACATATACTTACTAGCTCTACCTATACAATAAGAATTGGGTAATGTTAATAATCTTAAAGTTTAACGCATAGTTAACAAGTAGTATCTTATGTTGTAATATGGCTATAATATCGGTGAGATCTAACAAGAGAATCTTCTTATTGCTTTAAAAGAGTACTTAGAACATCAAATTGATTTGAGATAGGATTAATTGTCCTAAAAGAGTGTTAGTTTACTTTTTTAATAAATATTATTAGAAATCCTGAAGTTTATTTTGATAATATGCAGTAAAGATATTAACTAATCTGGTTTTCTTACAGGCTAATTTTCTAAATGGTATTACCCTATTTTCAAGAATCAATAATTATTGATAAATTTCTTGTAATAAAACATAGTGACGCCCTACCCTAACAGCCCACTCTTCGACCCACGCCTTTCAAAAACATTTAAACCGCTGAACGTGACATATGGACCGCCTAATGAGCAATTAACAAATAAGGTTACTTATTTGGCATCCAACGCTTAGGGCTAGTTACACCATATAACGAAGTAAGTGATGATGAATGAAGGCACAAACATGAACAAATTACTAGATGCGGTCCAGAAATTTGAACATCCCTTCTGAGATGGGTGACTTCAAATTAAACATTAGTTTAACAAAAGTAATAACCAACACACAAACACGTACGTTTGATAATTACTTGTGCTGTATCAACAGCTTGCACGTTTTCTCAAGAAAAATATCTCTATGCTTCAAAGTGGATAAAAAATAAATTCGTTTTTGGATTTGAAGATCTATGAGATCAAATCTTCTCAATCTTTTTTGCATTATTATATTGTCACGTATAGTAATCCGTGACGCTACGCCTTAGATAGCGTGCAGGTTATGTAGCTCAGATTAGGAATCGATCTATGTCAGATGAGAAGAGATAATAAATAAGGCACTTCGGTAAAACTATTGGCCAAAGATTTAGTGAATTTACACTATACAAGATTACTAAAACACGCATGTCTTGTCGGCTGAGATTTGATTTGAGATGTTTATAGGTCTTGGGCCCTCCATTATAATAAAGTTCTCGAAGAGCGGCGTTGTGTTTTAATTTATAATTAGGTTTGGTTACTTCATTAGGTAATTATTTAAGTGTTCTTCTTACATTTTCACAGACCTATCGTAGATTCGGCTTTAGTACTTTAGACGGGTATCCCCCAAGAACTAGGCTCCTGTGAGCTGCACCTCTTGAGTTGGGTTTAAAGATTAGGATATCGGTAGAATAATCAGAACCACGTTTCTGTGAACTGCAGCAATGATTAGAGCTGAATAGGTGAGAGACAAACGTCTATCAGACTGATTGCAACTTTAAGGTTCATAATTATCTGCGCTGTGCGCTCGCAATGTTTATAAATTATCTTAAATGTTTACGTAATATTTTATAAGTTCAAGTTCAAACTTAGGACATGGCAGCTATAAGAGCTTTGCTTAGAAACATTTTCTCCATGCAACTATTGGATATATATATATCCAAAATACATGCGGTGTAGAGGAATGTTGTTTCGCTTCCTCGGTGGACTACAAGAAACATCCACCCATCGCTCATCAGGGTACCGACAACACTACTATACACCAGCATGTGAATTATCGCCAAAAGGCATAGAAATGAGATGACTGAAAGTTTATCGAGCAACGCTCAAGGAAACAAG
>MU188674.1:17215-60146 GCA_016904865.1 Pissodes strobi
AATGATGTGTGCTTAAGACCACATGATAGAAGTGAAAACTTCAACAATGCGAGATTAATATGAAAAAAAACTAAAATACAATTTTAAAAAGGGATTTCTTGAAGGTGCTGGCCATTGATCACGATACCTCTCGCACACTAAGCGGGTTCTCTACCATCTGAGCTACGCCGCCGATAGAAATATGTGCGCTAAAATTGAATATAAGTATATAGACCGGCATAATACATATTTATTGTAAATTTGGCAGTTAGGTAGATAATTATTTGAATTAATGTATTACAGAGACTGCCAAAATGTTCAGGATAAAGCAATTTGTGCATTTAAAGCATTGTGTTACAGTTGCTCCTTAGCCTGAACCTGGATTGTCGGTAGAATAGATACCATTATATGAAACAATCGCTGGAAAGCAAGTTGTCACTCCGTCAAGGAAGTCGTTATTAATCGTTCTCAATTTAATATATCTTTGTCTTCGTCAATGTTGTGTAAACAACAATATTACCCTGGAATTGATTGCCTTTGGCTCCACAAATGATTAAATTTGGTTTGAATTGTTATAGAGCCACTTCGGCCCAGGCTCAAGGATGTAAACTGCACAAGTGCAAGTTTAGTGACCCTAATGAAATGTGTACCTAATTTCTTCGATTCGATATCTAGTCGGATATCGTTTTCAAGAAAAGCAAAAAACTAAAAATGAAAATGGTTAGCAAATACAATAAAACAGTAAAAAGCTCTTGCAGATTGTCAGGCTTTAAACTGACTTTGACAAGATGACAATTATAATGCCATATTTTATTACTGGTTAACTGGTATTTAGTTTGATAATGAGGTGTTATTTGGTAAATTAATTTGTTTTTGAAGTTTTATATATATATAATTTGGTGTTATTCGGTTTGGAAGAATTTAATGATTTTTGTTGAAAGGATTAGTTAATTTTTAAGTGTCCCTTATCAACTTCAGTTTTTAGCAAAGGTAACCATGTACTATTGAAACTTACAGAAGTTGAAGCAACACATTCATCTTTATTTAATAAAATTAAAGCACTTTCTTTAATTTTACGTTTTTTAGAAGAAGGCTCCTTTGCCAAAATACTAGAAGCGTTCCATTGTATTCTGTGATTGTTATCAAATGCATGTTGACAAATATGTGATTTGTAAGTTTGGTGTTCTTTTATACGTTTTGATAATGGTCTACAGGTCTCACCTATATAAAATTTATTACATTCACATGGTATTTTATAGATAACATTTTTAGTAGTTTCATTTTCATTAAGTGGTTTTGTTTTTGTTAGTTTAGATCTAAGGGTGTTTTCTGTTTTGAAAATTGTACGAATGTTAAATTTATTACCTATTCGTTTTATTTTGTCTGATAAACCAGGAATATAAGGAATAAAGAGGTTCGTAATAGGTCTATTTTGATTTTGTCTGATATTTGGTTGTTCAAATTCTATAAAGCATTTTTGAATGAAATCAATAGGATAGTTATTATTAATCAAAACATTGCTCAAAAATTCTTTTTCTGTGTTGAAATTTTTATTATTACAAATTATTTTCATTCGATCATATAGACTTTTTACGACCCCCTTTTTTACCATTATTGGGTGATTTGAATTAAAATTTAAATATCTGTTTGTAAGTGTTGGTTTTCTGTATATTTTTGTTTCGAAACTATTCAAGTCTTTTTTAATAAGAATGTCAAGAAAAGAAAGTTGTTCATTAATTTCTTTTTCTATAGTGAATTTGATTGTGGGTTCTATGGTGTTAATATGATTTAGAAAATCGTTAAGAAAATGTTCGTTATATGGATAAATTGAAAAAATGACATCTATATAACGCCACCAAATTAAAGGTTTATATTGATAATTTTCAACAAAATTTAATTCAAAATTTTCCATAAAAATATTACTTAATAAAGGTAATAAAGGCGAACCCATCTTGCATTATTAAAGTACATAATACCTAAAATACATGTTTCAATTCACACCCTATGAATACAACCCCACCAACCTATGGTAATACAGTCTGAATATAATATGTTTCTACCCTCATCCACATCCGCGTAATTTCTCGCTTTGTTCTCCCTGTCCGCGCCAGTATGAAAAACTCATTTTAGTGCCTTAGAAACACTCAACCCTGAAGTATCGATCCAGTCATCGCTCTGCTTGAATTTGGCGCCAAGAACATCTACCTAGTCGTAGATCTTTAGTCGTTTTCTCATTTGTTTGCACAGATATTTAGAAAATATCTGCTGTACTCTGTGTTCCCTTTTTTCAACACTGAATTAAGGACTCTTTGGGCGTTTTAATGCATTTTCTCGAGGCAATACAACTCGTAGCTTATCTCCTGTTGAAGGTAGAAGAAGGTAAAATGGGTGTTGAAAACTTGTAGTTTGGGTTAGACAAATCTGTTACTGTACTCAAGATTCGAGTCAAATGTTCGAGGTCTTATAGGTACCCCCGGTGAAGTTAAGTTGAGAGAATTGTAAAAGAAGTAAGGTAACAAGGTATTTAGTGTGAACGGAAAGACAGTCAGTTGAAATTTTGAAATAAAGAAAGTTTGATTAAATTCAGTAAAGAAAGATGGTCGGATAAACAATTATTTCTTAAATCATTTAGGACCTCAAAGGTGGAGGTGGTAATTAACTTTTGAATCAATTGCTTTAATTAGTGGACTGAATTAAAATAGGGTGGTTGGAGTTTTATACATGAAACATATATTTTAGATATTTTTACTTTAATAATGCAAGAATTAAATTGCATCAAATATTATGATAAATACATACAATAATTTCTAACTACTTTCAAGCATTCATTCTTTCACGGATAAAACTAAATAGGTACTGTATAGTACATTTGGTTAACTTTTATTAAATGTCTAACTAAACTTCTTGATTATTTAAATTTATCAAGATCTTCTTTTTTTACGGAATATAATTGAGCTTTCTGTTAATTCAAAATTTCAACTGAATGTCTTTCTGTTCACACTAAATACCTTGTACTTTCCGTCTTCTTCGATTCTCTCAATTTAACTTTACCAGGGTTTAAAGACATTTGATTCGATTCTTAAGTACCGTACAAATTTCCATCCGTCCGTCATTTTACCTTTTTCTATCTTCAACAGCAGAGACTCTACGAGCTGTATTGTCTCAAGAGAATGCGTTAACAACGACCAAAAGAGTTCTTTGTCCAAACCTGGACAACGAAGACAGAGTTACAGCAGATATTCTCCAAATATCTGTGCAAACAAATGCTAAAAATCACTAAGCGGGAAATTTCGCGGAGACGGATGCATTTGAGAGGGTCGAATCATGTTCTTTCTTTCTTTGACATATTGTTCTTTACAGAACATTGACTGAGACAAAGATATATTAAATTGAGAACGATTAATAAAGATTTCCTTGACGGAATGACAGCTTTGCTTTTTAGAGACTATTGCATATAATGGAATCTATTATACCGACAAACCAGGTTCGGACTAAGGAGTAACTGAAATACAATACTTTGAATGCACAATTGCTGTTAACCTGGGGTGAAATAAATATATTCGGAGTTTAATTATGGCTCATTCATACTACGGACATACAGGGTGTTATCAGCAAACTATACGGTGAGAAACGAAAGTTAATACACATATTGGGTTGTTTCCCCAAAAAAAAAGTTCATGTTAGATTCAAATAACCAAGAAGTTTTGTTAGATATTACTCATAGTTAACCTAATGTACAGTATTTAGTTTTATGTGTAAAAGGATGAATCTCTGAAAGCAGTTAGAAATAATTGTATATATCGACATAAATCTTGCATTATTAAAGTACATAATACCTAAAATACATGTTTCAATTCACACCCTATGAATACAACCCCACCAACCTATGGTAATACAGTCTGAAAATTAAAAGTGGCCAATTATAAAGTTAATTACCACCCCCTCCTTTATGGTGATAAATGATTTGAAGAATTAATTGTTTATACCGACCGCAACTAGCTTACCCTGTATAAAAGCATAAAATTTATAAAATGGCCTCGTATATGGATTTTCGCGTGGTTTTTCGCCAAGCGACCTCTCGTAAAAAAAATAAAAACCTTAATTTATTGGAAGAAAGAAAATTACATCAAAATTAATTATTTTTTCAACAGTTATCTTTAGTCAAAGCAGAATTTGAAAAAATCGCATATTTGACGTAATAACTCAGAAACGAAAAATCTCCAAAAACAAATGACCGTCGGCGGCCCCCCAAGACAGCTTTGAACGTTACATGCTTTTGCGTAGAGTTCAGTCTTACTCACTACCTGAGATAAACTGTGTTGAACGCGACAAAATAAGTTTTCACTTTCAAAGCTTACTAGCGGCTTATTTTGGCATCCTTCTGATGTACCATAATACTACTGCTTTTAAGACAAATACCCTCCTAACAGTGCGGTATGGTATCAGTTATAAATAAACGATATACTTTACAATGGTTTAATTAAATTTTATGGCAAGAAAGCAAGCTAGCAGCAAATTTCCGCTCCGTTATTACCTAAACAAGCGTGCTTTCATTAAGGAAAGAGATTCGAGCTCTTTCAAGTGAATCTCGGCGTAAAACTTTATCAAATTTATAGAAATTTGGAGAGATTATCACGTCCCATAGTTTCCGGGCACCAATAGAGCTTCGCAATTACGAATGAGATTGTAGGTCATTGGTGTTTAATTCTGAGCTGGGTTCTTTGTTGGTCTGGATTAAACTTTGAAGGAGAAATAAGAACTTTATTGTTGAAGGTGATAAATAAAGTTTATAACATTAGCACATTTGCCAAACGAAGATATTTCGTATATTAGTTTTCTCCACTTATATTAAACAAGGAGAAGACAATTCTGGAATATATTCACGAGCTTAAAAACAAAGGAACATTGCCCTGTCTCATCGTATCTGGAATCGGATATTTCTTATTTACATGTTGATCAGAGCTACAACGGAACATTTTCAAAAAAATTTAAACCACAATTAAAATGTACATACCCACTAGTAAAATGATCTAAATCAAAAATACTTTTCACTTCATCAGTTGTAGAATATAGATAATATTAGCTCAGAAATGCAATTTCAGACTCAATACCTCAATTCTGAAAGTATTTTTCATATGCTTATTATCTTCTTCGGATCATGTAGAGATACGGAGGACTCTATATATAGCAATCAAATTAAAATTTTTACTCCAATAAAAAGAAATGAAAATAAAACAAGCAAATAATTGTTGATTGCCAAAACGAGATCAAAATCATCTACTGAAACTCTCAATATTCCTAAATAAATGCATGATATAAACTTGAAAATCAACATAGTGAATAAAAACCATCCAAAATAATAATAATAGTAAATATATAAAGCAACATCGTCAAGGAATGGCAATAATCAACATTCAACTGGGATTCGATTCGGGATTCTTTATACACAGTATTAATAACAAATAGCTTTTGTAGTTGAATATTTCTAAATGATTCGAATATCAGAACGATTTAAAACCCTTTATAACTATATACTATTTTAAATCTCGCTAAATAATTCTTGATAAACTTGTTTAAAAGGGTTTATAATTTTAGATATTTCTAAAAAGTTTTGATTTTTTTGGAATGATTCAAAAATGCAAAAAAATGATTCAAAGTTGCAAACTGACTTTTAATGATAAATCAGTTCGAAAAAGATTTATATCATAAATGAAAATCATTGCCGGAGAAAATGATTCGAAACAAATAATTTAAATCATTTGGAAAATATTTAAATCAAAACAAGATTAAGATCTTTACTGAAGTTTGGGGTTTGATCTCGGTGCCTAGTTCACCGTTCCTAAATCAAAGTTCATAAACATGCTAAATATAATGAGTACCTCTATAGACTTTTTAGAAGTAATAATCTAAGAAATTATAATATATACAGTCTTATAAAACCAAAGTACCTAAACTCACTTTGCACGTAACTTTCATAACTACAAATTTTGTAATTAAAATAACAACTTACTCTGTAACTTCTAGAAATTAAATATTTTGCGATGCACTATTGTAGCCTTAATAAAGGAAAGAACCTTTTAACCTTGCGATAGATGCCTTGGATCTGATAGGCCCATATCAACTTTAAAATGCAAAATTTTTATAAAATATTTATCCCACGCATATTACATGCACCTTTAGAGAGAGTCATACTATGGATTACTGTAATCTATAAAATAATTATGCTTTTATTACGCATGCATCATAATCAACGATTATCGCACGCTGCAGCGTGCTTAAAATGATGTTTATGATGCGCCAACTTTTTTAAAGGAACATTTGATCATGTCAAATGTGACAGATTAATATATTCTTCAATATATCCGTTAAGTTTAATATTTAAAACATTTTTGAGATTAGGATGCATTCGTAATAAAAAATAGCGTATGATATACGTGTATAAGAGGCCTTTAAAGCCCTTGCGACTTACAAAACACTCCGCTGCGCATCGTGTTTTGAAATATGTCGCGCGTGCTTTAAAGGCCCTCTTATACACTTATATCATAATATACTATTATAATTATAAGAACGTAATTATTGGTGTAAGTTTAGTTTGTTGTAAATATAATATAGTGTGGTTAAAACATTTAAGGAGTTTCATAACAACATAAAAATATTAGTTTCTCTGTCTGTGTGTTAAAGAGTGATGGAAGATATAGCGAAGAGTATACCCAAAAACATTAGTTTTTCTGGGCTAATCTTATTATTCTTAATTACAGTTACATGAATTCATTATACAACATTGCGGAATTTTTAATGCAAAGTATTAAACGAATATCAAAAATTTCTGATATTTGTGTACGTAGTGTAGCATCAAAAACACCTCTATAGAAGTTTGTAAACATCAAGATGTCTAAAGGAAATACTTTGTTTTCTGTAAAATGTATTTTATTTATTGTGTTGACATGGAAACTATATTTCAAAAATATATCCCAATTCTAATAGGTCAAAATATAGAGGTATTTTTTTTTGTTCCTAAATGATCATTTTAGATATAGATATTCCTATTTGTCATAAAGTAAAGGAAATTATTGTAAAAACATTTGCTTTGTTTAAACTAAAAATGTATTCAAGGAAAACAAAGAATATTGATAAGCTTGCAAGTAAGACTGTCGCTGGTTATACTTTATAATAAACTTGTAGTTGTAAGCACCTTTATATTAACATAATGTGTTATGATAAGTGTAATAAATAATAAATTGGTTAATTTGAATAATAATTATTGGTCTAAAACCGGTGGTTTGCTCATTATATTGGCTGCAATTACGAATCCTGAACCTTTAAATTTGTTAGGTTTATTTCAGTGAGTTTATTATACCTAGTCAGTTTGTTTATTTTCTATGGAATAGTGATCAAATTAAATTAAAATAATCTTTTTTATATTAACTGGGGCTTGGAATTTTTTAAATATTTATGATTTTAATATCATGTTTTATAGGTAGATGTCTGGAAAATAATTAATTTGAAAGAAAATATCTGAATATCCTATGCTAATAAAACAAACCCGCCATAATTTTGCCTCCTAATGGAGGATGGGTGGAGCTAAATTGCTGCTTGTCGCCACTGTCTTGTATAAAGTCACTGTATCAGATCAGAGACATTCATTATGGCAAGTCATGCCGCCGCATTTAACGTTAAGTTTATTGCAATAAGTCGAGTTGATTGTCCGAGCATTTTTATTTCCGTTGCGATTTTTGCAAGAATATCATATGCTCATATAAAAAAGAGATCGAACGCCTTTTACAATAATTGTAAAAGGCGTTATACAATTATTGTATGAAGAAGTAGCAACAGATGAAGAGTGCATAATAGATGACGGGGATGTTTCAGACGCTGATCCCGAGTATGAAGAGCTGAGTGATAAACAGTGAGCAAGCTCTAGAGGATATTGAAATGAGCACAGACTAAGAGGTATTTATAAAGGAAAAGATGGTATGAAATGGGAAAGCGTATATCCTCCAAAAAATGTGCGTACAAGAAGTTGTAACATTACTTCCCATTTACCTGGTAGCCGAGGAAAAGCTCGTAATGTCAAAACCGCGCAAAACTGTTAGAACTGTTTAGTAGACAAAAATATGATAAACTTGATAGTGGTAAATACAAACAATTACATAGCCAAAATCTGCAACAGCTTTAAGCCCTACAAATCCCCCGGTAAAGACGGGATTTTCTCTGCTCTGCTTCAGAAAGGCTATCAGATCCTGAAGGTGAGATCCTGAAGATACACCTGCAGAAAATCTTCAAAGCTCACTAGCTTGGAGCGAGGCAAATGTGATATTTATACCTAAGACCGGCCGACGCGATGCGATGCCCGGAGGACGAAGCAAAATCATACCGTCCGATCAGCCTAACCTCCTTTCTCCTCAAAACATAAGAAGCGAAACTCTAACCAGAACACAGTTCCATCCTAGTCAGTTCGCCTACAAAGCAGGCAAATCCACTGCACTGCAAATGCACTGCACTGTCTAGTTAAATATATAGAAAAGACAATCCAATGCAAAGAAATTGTTCTTGCTGCGTTCATTGATATAGAGGGAGCATTTGATAATACCTCACATCAGTCCATTAGAAGAGCACTTCAACAGTGGGAAGTTAAGCTCCCAATCATAAGATGGACAGAAACAGTGCTAAAGCACCGCTTCGTAACAACAGAGATAACCGGAACGTCAAGAACCGTCAGCACAGTGAAAGAGTGCCCTCAAGGAGGTGTTCTCTCCCCCTACTGTGGACACTAGTAGTGGACAAAATCCTTACCACTCTGAGTACAGCTGGATTTATAGTTATAGGCTACGCAGACGACTTAGTAGTAATAATAAAGGGCAAACATAAAGGCGTAATTTCAAACCGCATGCAAAATGCCCTAAACATCATGAAGAATTGGAGTGAAGGGGAGGGACTCTTCTTTCTAAATCCTAGGAAAACCATTCTTGTCCCGTTTACAAAAAGAAGGAAGCTAGAAATGGAGCGCCCACCCTACACGGAACACAGTTTACTTTTTCCACCGAGGTAAAATATTTGGGGGCCACACTTGCCTGGAACAAGCATCTAGAAAACACCGTGTCTAAAGCCACAGCGGGAATCTAGACATGCCGCAAACTAGTTGGCAAGACATGGGCCCTAAAACCAAAAATGGTATATTGGATCTACCAAACAATAATAAAGCCCGCGGTCACCTATGCCTTGCCCAGCAGGTAACCCCTCGAACCAAACTTAATAAAGTGCAAAGGCTGATATACCTTTGAATAACAGGAACAATGTCAATAGCCTCACAGGCTATTCCAAATAGGCAAATTCAAGTCCAGAGATTTGACTGGTCACCTACGCACCTTTGAAGAAATAAAACTGGAAAATGCCAGCAAACCAAGTGACCAAATGACAGTCATGTTGGGCCTAGATGCCCCATTCGCAGTGGTTATTGATTATCGCCAATCATGGGAGAGTAAAAAAACTACCTAAGGCCGACAACGCATCGCTGTGGTACACATATGGTTCAAAACTAGAGAAAGGAGCAGGATTGGGCATTTCAGGTCCAAATTGTAAGCTCTCCAAACCGCTAGGCAAATATATGACCATCTTCCAAGCGGAAGTGCTTGCAATAAATATATGTGCAGAAGAGTGCCTTACACAAGGACTTCACAGAAAGAACATCTACATATTCTCAGACAGCCAGGCGGTTCTAAAAGCTCTAAAAGCTTTCAAGTGCGTGTCAAAGGTAGTCTGGGAATGTAAGCAAGCCCCTAAATAATTAGCAATATGCAACCAGGTAATTTTAATGCGAGTTCCTGGCCATAGAGGCATATACGGCAACGAAAAAGCAGACTGCCTTGCGAAAGAAGGAGCTGAAACACCATATTATGGTCCAGAGCCTTATGAAGAGCCGATGAACTAAACAATTGGAAAAAGACCAGCTGTCGTCCTACTGGATAAACACTCCAGGACTAGGCCAGGCGAAAAGCTTTATCACCATCTCTGCGAAAAGAGCAGAACAGCTCTTAGACATGAACAGAGCAGATATTAGAAATGTCGCTGGACTGCTCACTGGACATTGTCCGATAAAATAGCACCTTAAGGTAATAGGCAAAGCAGAAGACGACTAATGCAGATTTTGCAATAATGCAACTGAAACTGCAGAACATCTACTCTGCCAATGTCTAACCCAACCCTGCTAAAGGCTCAAGTATCTTGAAGGAGTACAGCTATCACCTCAAGAAGTGAGTCAACTACCTTCCAAGAAAGTAGCTTCGTTGGGAAGAAGCCTACGTCTCTTGGACACAAATTAAGTTGTAGAGTCATGCATAAAATATCTGTAAATGTAGCAGTGCCGGGCGGCTGATACTAGCCGAAATGACTCCCTAGCAATCTACAATCTACAAAATCTGCAGAAATGAAATAGCTATTTATAAAACAAAAAGTACGACTGCTACAAAAATCAAGGGAGTTTTTGGTTTGTTATATATAGCCGGCGTAGGATATTTCCGACTACTATGGGTATTAAAGGTTTCCGGTTTTTGTTAGCTTCCATTAGATTGGACATCATTCATACAAGGGAAGAACGGCGTAAAGATGGCAAACTAGCAGCAGTAAGACTTTTTTTCGGTGCTCTTATGAACAATTGCAAAAATAGTTATATAATTGGGGAATACGCAACACTTAATGAAATGTTGTGGGCATTTCGTGGTAGGTGCAGTTTTAGAATGTATATCGCAATAAGCTTGCCAAGTATGGCCTCAAAATATTTGTGCTTACAAATTACAGAACCTACTATATAGTAAACATGGAGATTTATGGACGCTCACAAACAGGGGGACCTTATAAAATGTGCAATAATACTAATGACTAAAGAGCGGAGTAAATGCAAAATGCATTTTTTGTCTGTTTTGTACAAAACATGCATTTTTTCCAATAATAGAGCATTTGTTGCATTTTATGGCCAAATAAAGACACTGTCCGTCCGTTTTCGATTGCTTGTTTATTGCACGGCACGTATTTATTAGTTTATTTTATTACATTACAATGGGGCGACTGAGGTACTTTACTACTTCATAGAATTACCCAGGATAAACCCACACTATAGGGTATTCCCAGTAAAAGCAATTAATATTGCAAACAGAATCCGATAGTTCAAAGAGGTGGCAATTTCTAATATCCTTGATATCGTCCACTTGAAACGTTCTTGTGTGCCTCGTTTTGTAAAGTGAATTGTGTCTGTGTTTGTCTGTCCAGTGTTTGTTAAAATGCCGAAAACTAACTTCCATATGTCGTGGATAAAGAGCTATCGGGAGTTCACTTGGGATGGCACCAATTTGTTTTGTACAGCTTGTTCGAAAATTGTGAGTATAAACCATATTTTCACATTTATTTTTTTTTCCAGTCTATAGTAAATAAAGAAAGATATATGTTTTTTGGTATAATAGGAAATTTTGGCTTTTATAAATGACGTATTCAAGCATTAGTTGGTTAGGCATTATTGGTAGTTAATGTTAACAATTTTAAAATATTTATAAAAATTTTCTACTCAATTATTTTATAGTAAAAAAAGAAAGATATATTATGTTTTTTGGTATAAGGAGATTGCTGCTTTTATAAATTACGTATTCAAGCAAATTATTGGTAGCAAATGTTAACAATTTTAATGTATTTACTAAAGTTTTCGACTCAAATATTTTATTTGGTAGAAGTAGGAAAGATTTTTTAACGAATGTAAACCCAAATTAATTATTGGTTTTTTGGATTTTACAGATTCATGCAGATAAAAACTTTATTGTGGATCAGCATGTCAAATCAGCAAAACACCAGCTCAATGTGCGAAAATTGCAACGAGGGGAACCCTCCCAGCAAACAAGACAACATTGTCTTGAAGGAAAAAACCCAAAAAACAGCGAACAAGCCCAGTTCAATGAGGACTTATGTAAGGCATTCATTGGAGCCAATATACCACTTAAAAAACTGAGCAACCCCAATTTACGTTAATTTTTGATAAAATATTGTAAATTGAACATACCGGACGAGTCAACTGTACGTAAAGGTAGTGTTGATGTCATTTACAAACAAACTGTAAATGACATTAAAAAAAAGTGGGTGAAAATTCTTTTTATCTTGTGGTTGATGAAACAACTGACTCATGTGGGAGATATATTGCACACGCATTGATTGGAGTCTTAGGGGAAACCAATGATTATGGTAGATCCTATTTAATTGCATCCAAACAATTGGAAAAACCAACAATTTAAGTGTAACCAGATTTCTTCAAGAAACATTAACCAACTTTTTTTTGCCCGACGTTGTTCCCTCAGAAAAATTCATACTCCTTTTATCGGATGCTGCACCCTATATAGTTAAGGCAGCAAAAAATTTAAAAATATTTTATTCTAAACTATTTCATGTTACTTGTTTGGCTCATGGTATCTTGACAGATATATCTTTAATAAATCAATTTGAGGTACATTGCAAAAAAGTTTCAGGTACTGTTGGGGCAGCGGTTATAAAAAAAGTTTATGTCAGTAATTGAAAATAGCACAGGCTTCAAAATCCTAAAAAATATTTCAGAAGTTTTCATAGTCAATTTCACTAATTTCGAAAGAGAACTGGATTTGTATAAATTAGAAACACACTTAATTCCAAAACTAAAATACTGTCCGATAACTTCTGTAGATGTTGAGCGAAGTTTCTCCATTTTTAAACATATGTTTACAGATAAAAGACACATTTTTCTTTTGGAAAATTTTGAAAAACATTTAGTTATAAATTGTTTTTATAACTGCAAGGAATAGTTTGTTAATTTACGAATTGTATTTTGTGCAAGTTGCTATTATCTGAATGTGTCAATGGTATTGTTGAATTATTAATTGTATTATTAATTTTTTTTTATAATAGCAAATAATATTTTGTCACTGTAAGATTTTTATGTTTTAGATTTTATGTTTTGTAATTTGCTATGTAAGTATCAATGTGTGTATCTATGAATAAAAAACTTTATTACGATTTTTTTTTGTTTCATTTATATTTATTTAAATAAGTCTGTGGTATAGGTAAAAAATTATAGGATTTCTGAAGAACGGGTTTAATTATAAAGAAATTGTTCTGGCTTTATTTAAAATAACATTAATGTTCATATTTTTTCATATAATAAAAATGCATATTTGAATTTTTTGTTCATTTCGAAGGCACATATTCTGAAAATTTTATGCATTTAAATGCGCATATATTGGGGATTTTCGCTTGCATTTTTTCCGCTCTTTACTAATGACTTAGTGGTATGCGCACCAGTAACAGAACCATAACATGGAACCCGTCGTAACATAACAATTGGATTACTAGTAGTACGGGAGACCACGACCAAAACCCTTGATTATCGCTATCTGTTTAAAACCATAAGAAATAGATAAAACATACTAAACCATGAATTTTTGCTTTATCAACTAGTATCCGGAAACGGTGCATTTTAATGGGGCGCCGTTTCCGCTTTGCAAAAAATTAAGATGACAAAAATTTATTGCTATCCGTCTGGTTATTGGATAAATCAATTAACATATGTTCATATTGTAATAAAAATTTTTATATCCGACATCTGCGGTGTTGCATTTTTGTAATATGATAACCAAAAGTTGTATACACATCTAACCTTATAAATTTATCACTGTCCGATTGAAATATTTTTTAACATACTTGTTTGAGTGACTTTATAACGAAATAGTTATTTTTGTTACAAGTACCTAAAATGAAGTTTTTCAGGACGAATCATTTCTGTTTCCGGACGAGGCGTTATAGAAAGCAGGACGCCCACATAATCGGTACAAACCGGCTCGGCACGGCCAGCACTGCCGGCATTCGTTATTAAACGAGATGCCGTTCCGCGCTGTTCCGATTAAATGGGCGCTGCCTCGTTTAATAACGTACATAGCAACTTATGCCGGCCGTGCTGGCCGGTCTGTGCCGATTCAGTGGGCGTCCTGCTTTAGCCGAGTCCGGAATAGCAGATGAGTCTTGAAAAACTTCATTTAGGTACGTGTGACAAACTTTCAGTGGTGCGAAAGCAAAAAAAAAGTATTTAATAAAATTTTTGAAAAACCTGTCTCACAGCCGATAATGCTGGTAGAATTTGTCAGTTCGACAGCGAGATAACCATGTCTTTTGGCATTGTAGTAATCAAAAACAATTTTCAATGTTTCCTGCTCAATTATGGTCAACAAAAGTTTGTCTGATTCGCAGCGGGCACAGGTTAATGTATCTGATATTAGCATTTTTGTGATGCAGAATCGTCTTTCTACCATATATATCTGATTTCAGATAAATAGCGATAAGTTTCCCCTCCCCCAAAATTTTACATGTTACGCACTCTCATAAAATGAAACGCACCGGAACATATTTCTGAAAATAATTTTCTAAGTATCAACTCGCCACAATTAACGAAAGACGATAGTTTTCAGACAAACAGCAAAAAGTTTTTTTCTTTTGTCATTTTTATTTATTTTTTAAATTACCCTATGTACACGCACCACTATTTTTTTCTGATATCCAAAAAAACACATTATTTACACTATTATTTAACAGCATATCGAAAAGCAGACAGTTTGCTCTGAGTTTTTAGGGTCCGAATTGATAACAACTTTAAAAATTAGTTAAGGGCATAAGCACCACGCAAAATGTCTGAAAATACCAGTTTTAGAATCAAAATAATAGAATTACCAAAGCCACAAAGAAGTTTGCGGATAGCGATTGTCGAAAAATCTTGGTCGTGGCCTCCCGTACTATAGTGTAGAAGTTGCTACGAAAGTGCTTAACCAGCATAAACTGACATTGTTTGGAACCATCCGTAAAACCAAAAACAAATTGCTCCTGAATTTGTACAAGCAAAAAACAGATAATTATTTAGCACAAGTTTTGATTTACAGAAGACATTACTTTCGTGTCATATGTATCAAAAAGAGGAACATGCGTACTAATGTTATCAACCCTTCACCATGTAACAATTTGGATCAGGCTACCGGAGACAAAAAAGGCGGAGATTATTACATTTTATAATGTCACCAAAGGAGGAGTTGATAGTGCCGACCAACTATGTAGTAAGTATAATGAAAATGTGAAATACTGGTAGGTAGCCGATGGTTATCTTATATGGCGTACTAAATATTGCAGATATATTTTGTTATTTTCTTGTTATTTATATATATTTTTTTATACAATCTATTTTTTGAAGGTATCAAAGCATTCGTTACCCGTCGTACTAACAATCAAGAAGCGGACGGTATAAACATGAATTTAAAAAAAAAATGGGTTTGAGCTTATACCGGAACAATTATCAAGTCGAGTTGAGAATAAATTTCTTCCTCAAAAAACTCGAGAAGATGCAAGACAATTTTTGGGAATGCCACCAGTTGAAGGTCAAAGGGCCGGGCGCGTCCTGAAACTAACAAAAGGGGAAGTTGCAAATTTTGCAAAGACAGAAAAACAAAATATTTTTGCGATAAATTTAAATCGTATCTTTGCTTGGAACACTTTAAATTTATCTGTAAAACTGTATTACGAATATGCTCAGTATAAAAACTAAAAATTTAAGTTTCTATATTCTGGAAGATGTTTTGTATTTTTATGATTTAAAAAAGTAGCGTTAAGGTATTTTTTGTAAATTGTTCTTAAATAAATAAGTTCTTAATGTTGATTTATTTGCAATTTTCGAATTAATGAAAAAATAATAAACTTTTTACAATTGGACAGGATATCCTAAAATATGGGTCTCAGAGACCCAGGCCATTTACTGAAGTATTTTTCTAAGGCCATTTACCGTATGGTTAAAATCAAGTAAACTGCCAGTAAAATGGAAAATTTTCTCTGTTCGATTTAATTTGAAATTGAATGGACCTTTAACTCGAGGGCTATATGCATTATTTTTCGACGAAATTCTAACTCAGTTAAAGCGAAGTTATAAGTACTGCACTTTAAATCTTTACTATCTAGCAGCATCGCAAAGTGCACTGCCTTGGGTTCATTTTTATAGTGCAGGATACGTTGATCTTCTAAAAATATGCCGATTTGAATTGAACTAAAAGCATGGGCTTTTTGCGGAACGTATTACAGGATTTGCCAGAACGAGGTTACTCTGCATCCCAGTTAACCATTAAACTACATAACCAAAACAGGGTATTTTTGAGCAAATCATCATCATCATCATCATCATCATCCAGCCATTATCTTGTCCACTATTGGATATAGGCGTCCCGTAACATTGCCCAATTTCTTCGGTCCCGGGCCACTTGCATCCAATTTGTCTCCACACGCTGTAAGTCGTCCATCCACCTAGCTGGTGGCCGGATTTCAGCACGCTTCCTCTATTGGTCTCCATTTAACAATCTTTTTTGTCCACCGCCTATCGGACATTCTTGCCACGTGGCCGGCCCAGTTCCATTTTAAGTGGTTTATCCTCGTCACGGCCTCGGTCACGCCAGAAAGTTGTTGGCAATCCGGTCCCTCAATGGCACTCCTAACATCGCTCTCTCCCTCTTCCTTTGTGCTATTTTGATTTTATTTCGAGATTGTTTAGTCAGCGTCAGTGTCTCAGCACCGTAGGTCAGAACCGGGAGAACAAACTGGTCAAAAACCTTGCGTTTCGGGCATACGGGAACGTTGGATGTAAAGACGTGTTTCAGTATTCCATATGCAGCACAGGTCAAACCAATTCTCCTGCTAAGTTCGTGTGTTTGGTTGTCTCTATTTACTGTTATTTCATGACCCAGGTATTGATAAGAGGAAACCTGTTCTATACCGTTCAACATAATACAATTGCTCTTTACAAGGTTTGTCATGTATTTAGTTTTAGACAGGTTCATTTCCAATCCCACCTGACGTGAAACGTTGTTAAGTTCGTCCAGCATTTTACATGCATCGTCTGTTCTGTCGGTAATTAAGACTATGTCGTCCGCAAATCGTAGATGACTCAACTGCTCTCCATCAACATTGATAACCGACAAGTCCCAGTTGGTCAGTCTGCACACGGGCTCCAGAAGGGTCGTGAAAAGTTTGGTGAGATTGTGTCTCCTTGTCTGACTCCCCTTCCTATTTGGAATCTGTTTGTGTCGTCATGTGCTCTGACGTTAGCTGTGGCGGTTTCATATATATGTTTTATCAGTGAGATATATCTGTGGTCGATTCTAAATTCCACCAAGGCTCTCAGCATTTTGTCCTGATGGATGGAATCAAATGCCTTCCGGTAGTCCACGAATATTAGAATCAGGGGTTTATTGTATTCTATGGTTTTCTCGATCAATATTTTCATTACCGGTCATTTGTCCAAAGCCCTTTCGAAATCCCGCCTGCTCTCACGGTTGGTAAAAGTCGAATTTAGGTCCTAAGCGATTGGTAATTAAAGAGTTTATAAACATGAGATAGAAGACTGATCGGGCGGTAGCTGTTCAAGTCAGTGCTGTCACCTTTTTTGTGTAGAATGATGATAACAGCATTGTGCCATAGCTCCGGGGTTGTTCCTCTAAGCAGGCACCCTGTGAATAGGCTGCTAAGAGCCTGGAGGACACATCTTCCGACTGCCTTAATCGCCGCTATCATTACTCCGTCGTCTCCTGGTACTCTGCTGTTTTTCATTTGTCGTAGAGCACTATCAATCTCAGATGTTGTTATATCTGGAATGTCTTCGGAGCCTTCGTTTTGCACATATAAAATGGTTATGAACTCCTCCAGAATCCGTAGTATTTCCTCTTTATTCGTAGTGACTCTGCCTTCTGTATTCCTCAACATCGTTATATTCTTTCAGCCTGGGTTGAGATTTTTCCTTAGTACCTTCAGACTCTTATTTGTTTCAATCACTGACTGTATTTCCCTGGTATTATGTTGTCGTAGGTCTTTTCTAATTCGTTCGGATTTATGTTCTGTTCTCCCCTTATTTCTCGGCGACTTTTCATTAGGTTTTCAGTTTCTATGCTGAGCTTTTCTGGGCCTGTCCTACTCTTGGTGCAATGTTGTTGTTGGGCATCCTTAAGTGCATGGATTAAATTTCCGTTCATTCTATTTATATCATGCTCGCCCGTTATGTCTCCATCCAACAGGTCTCTCCTAATCTGTTTCGGGTATGCGTCCATATCTCTTATCTCTGTCCGTCTTGCATTGATAGTTTTAGACAATATTTTGCGACGTTCACTTTTTATGTTTATGCACACCTTGGCTCTTACTAGCCTGTGGTCACTTCCCACTGAAAAGCTGTTCGTAATTATGTAGTCGATCTCGTTTCTGGTTGCACCGTCGGGGCTCATCCATGTAAATTTTCGTTGGGGGGACTTCTTGAAAGAGGAGTTCATTGCGTACATGTTATGCTGTAACAGAAATTCCAAGAGCATTGTGCCTCTTTCATTCCTCTCGCCGAAGCCATGCAGTCCCAAGGCTGTGTCGTGACCATCGTATCATTGTCCCAGTTTCGCATTGAAATCTCCCATCAGAATATTGAATTTTGATGATGTCTCTTGATACGCTTTAATTACGTCGTTGTAAAACTACTCCATTTCCTCTTCACTATGCGTACTGGTAGGAGCATAGACCTGTATGATTTTCAAGGTATATCTGCTGTTGAGTATTATTATCAGTTAAATAACTCTTACGCTAACAGTGGTGATCTAAATAACATCCTTGACGACTTTTTATTGATGAGAAAACCGACAACGCCTCTTCTTGCCTCCGCTTCGCCAACATAGTGAAACATATTTCCGGACCTTAGAGTTTCTTCTCCCTTTCTTCTTACCTCGCTCAGTCCGACAATATCCCATTTGATTTTCTTCATTTCTTCCTCAATTTCTACCAACTTTTCATCTGACAACAAAGTATTTGCATTGTGTGTCGTCAGTAAGAACTGTCTTGTATTTTTCCTTTCCTTTGCCGTATTCGTCCTCGGTGGCAGCCTAGGTCACCCCGGGGATTCCTCGCATCCTCTGCCTGCCCTTCTTTTTGTCAGCTACCGTAAACAAAAGTCTGTAGGCTGCCGGAGACTGAGGGCCGTTTCCTTTGTTCGTTACTCATCTGTTACTTTGGGGGGGATAGCCATTTTCGCTTCCAGTAGTAGCAAAATACAGCCTAATGATAGAGGGTGTTGAAGAAACATGAAAATTATAGAAAATATCCAGTTAAAATAAGAAGAATAATTAAAAATTGAAATTTATTTGACAAAATAATACACTTTGTTTGCTTATACGTCCACTCCTCTAATCCAATTCTTTTCACAAGCTCCCTTTATTCTTGCAAAAGACGAAACGTTCGTCGCGTCTCCCCGAGCCACAGAATAATAATTTCCTGCCTCTTCGAAAACTCTTTAAATTTTGTAGCGAATATGGTTTTGGGATTGTTAAGAATAAAAATACAACAAAAGCGCCACAAAGGATTATCTCGCTTTAAGAAGAGTCTTTTCTAGACAATGAATTAAGGTTTAAAAATAATCCCTGCGGCCTTTTTATTATTAAAATCTAGTTTGATCACCAATATATGCGCCTATATATTATTGATGCGTGAAAACATCGTAATAGTTATTTTTGTTACAAGTACCTAAAATGAAGTTTTTCAGGACGAGTCATTGCCGTTTCCGGACGAGGCGTTAAGCAGGACGCCCACTGAATCGGCACAGACCGGCCAGCCCGGCCGGCATAAGTTGCTATGTACGTTATTAAACGAGGCAACGCCCACTTAATCGGAACAGCGCGGAACGGCATCTCGTTTAATAACGAATGCCGGCAGTGCTGGCCGTGCCGAGCCGGTCTGTGCCGATTCTGTGGGCGTCCTGCTTTAGCCGAGTCCGGAATAGCAGATGAGTCCTGAAAAACTTCATTTAGGTACGTGTGACAAGCACTATTTTTTGTCATACGCTCCCAAAATTTAATTTTTATTTATACGCTTTTTGCAATTCTTCAGAACGCCTAAATTTGCAAATTTACCATAATTTTTGAAATCATAATGTATGACAAAGTTAGCTTAGAATTTGATATCATAGCAACTATTTGACAATTTTGTCATGTCATTCAAAATTTGACATTTAGACATATTCAGGAATTTTGGAATAGTCCGTAAAAGTTGCCATGACGACTTTTAGGGACTAGGCCTAAAAAGAAGCATTTTACGGACTCAAATGAGTCCGTAAAATAGCTATTTTTGGGAGCGTATGACAAAAAGACTATTATACATTTTCGCTGCTGTAACACAACATTAATTCGTATCCTTCATACGGTACAAAAAAGCTTATTTCAACTAAACTAATGATTTCCGCACCTCTAATATACAACTCTCCAAAACATAGCCATCATTGCCGCAGAAAAAAATCCAGGCCGCCTCACCTCAGGCCACAGGCTAATAATTTCCTGCTGTCTCGAAAACGCTTTGAATTTCGCTGCGAATGTCGTTGTGAATTAATTTGAACAGGTTTTTATGAAGTCGCTGCCAGACGAGGGTTCTCTGTTTGCTCACTGTGAGCAGAAGTTTAATTATTTATAAAACGGGATAAAGAGGTGCTCTAACGCGGTCAAAATTAAGCCCTTCTACCCCCGAGTAAAATCAATTGCAAAGATATTACATAATCATAGGGCTTTCTCATGGATAGTTCGTCACGAGATAAAGTGTCAGCAGTCTCCAATTAGTCTGTACAATTCTGAGATAAAGAACCCATAACTGCTCTATTTTTTTTACTGCAACCCTGAACCAATTACAATGTATTGTGAACTACTAAAAAGCATAAACCTACTAATTAAATATCATCCTATCCTAAGTTTGAACTTGAACTTGACAAATGTTATATAAACATTCACTGTTAATTATAAACAACTTGAGCGGTCGACGGAAGCGATTTTAATCCTTAATGATGCATCCATCACCATTTTGTAACATATAAATACGCGGGCAAACGCCAAATTCATCAGGCTTACGGGTCTCTCTCAACTCCGCTTAATCTAGCTGGGGGCAGTACGTACGAAGTGGACGTACAGGTACGTCCACTTCTAGCTGCTCTATCCCACAACCGCCATATCTGTGAGCACCTGGACACAGGTCCAGGGCGATCAGGTTCTTACCTAACCTGGATGGACGTATGCACAAGTATACGACAACCGGGGGATTCTCAAAAGTAGAGAGAGGCGAATTTACGAGTGAAGTATCAGAATTTCCAGTAAAGGGATAGTTCTTTGGGGATTTTTTAAAAGTAGTGCAAGTGTCTTAGAAATCTGCGATAAACTTAAACCAGAAATACTTACCTTATAAATATCAAAACGAATTCATAAATAAAAGACAACTCCGCTCGCATAAACTTTATTAATAAAATAGTGACGTCGCTTGCTAGAAAAACTTTGAACTAAGCCTCCCACGAGAAGACATGCATTTAATATTAATTGGGTATAGTGTAAACTCTTAATTCATCTATAAACTTAAACACGCCTTTATTAGTATACAGTCTAACCGTTGTTAAGTTTGTTTGTAAATAAACTTGTTATTGTTTTTATCAAGGTGTCTGCTTTATTATGTCTTCGCAACTTGACGTAGTGCGTTCCTAAACCTGGGCTACTCTCCTGCACGCTAAGTAAGGCGTGGAGTCACAAGTAAAAAATACAAGTTGTGACAGTATGGTGGAGGCGCCTCTAGGTCATAACACATTACTATAATAACAATAATAAAATCGAGTCATACAATTATCAGCACAGGAGGGAGGCAAGTCGGCCTACGTCAGAAAAACAGTAATAAATTAAATTAAACAATAAAATCAAGTAAATCATTAGGCAATTAAACCAGTAATAAATGCAGGCTAGGCCAGTTTAGCTATTGCATAAAATATATACATATAATAAACACACATTAATTTCGAATCACGCGCCGAAGTACGGCCAAGTGCCGCCATCTACGGGCGGTCGACGTCACGGAAGACAGAGGCGCCATCTCGGGGTCTATGTTCATACCTGGAACAAAGAAAGCAAGAAAGAAGTTAGCTACGTTGTGGAAACCTGTTTTTTTAGCGAAGGTAGCAACAATAAGTCCATACCGAAAAAACAACAAAATGGAACAAATAATATCAAAATGGAGCAATACAACAGATTTGTATAGGAGAAACTAAAGGAAACCATGAAGCAGGAAACAGAAGAAACTAATGAAGAGGACGAGGATAGGAAAAATATAATGATATGGAACAAGTACTCAAGTAAAAGACGAAACTAAGACAAACACAAAAATTAGGAGAGACCCGAAGCCTCAATGTAAATAGTGTAATATAAAACTCAAGTGCTCCTAGAAAATTATATATACAAGGCAGGAGGCTAAAATATAAATAAGGGATATATATATATATATAGTGAAACATAAATAAGCATAATATAAACCCGAGTGTTAATAAGACAAGTATATAGATAAAAACACTTAGGAAGTTATTAAACTGTATATAGAAAAATAGACATTATATATAGTATAGTACATAGAAGGATTTATGAAGACAAATGAAACTAGAATAAGTCGTTTTAAGTGTTAAACTATGGGAGAAAACTAGTAATATATGTAAGCAAAAGAAATAGGTGAAGCAAATGTGAAGATATAATATATAATAAAGCAAAAGTAAATGGACCAGTTGCATGATTATCATTATCGAGAAAAGCAGAAAAAACTGAGGTGCAATTGAAACTATGAATCAAGGATATATACAGGAGGAATATATGTGTATACAAAGAATAATTATAAAGTAGAGTGTTCTCCGGCCTAAATAAGACTGCAACGACGGAGTATATAAACGAAAAAGTCGCAGCAAAGAATTTAGGCATCGGAAAGTTGAGCATATATAGACTGAAGTAGCTGACTGACGTCTAAGCAAAAATTTTTGATACCAGAGAAGCTCAAGAAATGTTATATAAGCAAGAAATGTTTATTTAAAGCATGAAGAATATAGAAGAAATATACATAAGTTGAAAAGTTGTGTATGTAAAGTGAGAAGAAATATAGAAGAAGGTGTTTATGAGATAAGAAGAAGCATACATAGTGAGGAAATATATAAGCAAAAGTTGTTTATGTAAAGCATGCATAAGGTGAAATAAGGGAGAAATGTATAAGCAAAAGATGTTTATATCATGTGGGCTTAAAAGAGAGCATACCTGGACACAGGTCCAGGGCGCAAATATTAATATAATGTCCTATATTTTTTTACATAAAGCTAGTCACGTAATGAAGCATATATAGATAGCATAGCATTGATACATAGAATACCTAATAAATAGCAAAACTAGATATGGAAAGTAAATATTAGAAACATAGAATAAAATAAATATATGGGAAAGTGAATATACAAGCGATACCACGAAGAGAAAAGTTTATAGAAAATCAGTAAGAAATTGTGAATAATGTATATATAACTCTACCGTGACAATATACTGCATTGGCCGCAGGCCAGGCCTAGTCAGGACTCATTCCGGCCCATACAGGACAGCCAACCGAACAGTCATTAGTAGAAGTGTCCCCATTCTTCGACTAGATGTCTAGAAGATACAAAAGTATAAGAGTTTATAATATGCGGATGAAATACCAGTAGCAGTGAACAACGAATTAGATAATCAAAAAATAACAGATCAAATCTTGCCAGTCAAATTAATAAGTGTCTAATATTGTCAAAATCTCGTGCCAATGACTTATTTCAGGGCAATGTGTACAGGTCCCTCAGGCACACATTGACCAAAAATAAACAAATTTGTCTATACAATTATCACCACATACTCAATATTCACGATACTTATATTTGATTGTATTATTTAGCTCATCCAATTCCAACACACGGAGAAGCAAGTCAAGTCGACGCCGTTTTGCCACGCCTTTCAAGGAACAAAGAACCCACTACAAGATTACGAGCTACGACAGAACAGACGGAACCGAAAAGAACCAATACGAGCACCATCTACCAGGCTTTGTATAAACAAGCAGTCCACAACACAAAAGCTACAGGGAACATCCGACAGCGAAGGAATCTGCAAACAATGACATATCCAGTCGCCACCTATGATCCACGGCGTAACGTATAATTCTCTATTAATTTACATAGCATTATTAATATTAACCCATCGAAGTGACACAAGATCGCATTTCAAGGCAACAACATGATTAACCTGACCAGTACAAGGTTACAGTTGGTCCGCCATTAGGTACCTCCGACCACAAACTTATTACAACGGTTTGTGAATTGCCACTCATACAGAAGGATCCACCATTGCCTCGCAAAATCTGGCATTACAATTCTGCAAACTGAAACGATCTGAGGCAGTTTTACCTAGATTTTCCTTGGCTCGACGTCTGCTTTGCCACTGACGACCCGTCAGACTGCTGCGAAGAGATCATGCAAGTAATCTCCTCAGGAATGGAAGCATACATCCCAAATTCCATCAAGTTACCATCAAAAGGAAAGCCCTGGTTCGACAAAAGATGCGAAAGAGCTGTAGGAAGGAAACAGCAAGCCTATAAGTACTGGCAGCAAAATCAGACCGCTGAAAATCGCAATTATTTTATCGAAGCGAGAAACGAGTGCAAGCTTGTGATCGACGAAACTAAGGACAAACACAATCAAAGGATCAGGAATAAACTTTTGCAATGCCCCAGTGGCTCCAGGAATTTCTGGTCGGTAGCAAAGGCAGTAAGTAACAACTTTACAAAAACGTCTCTCCCACCTTTGACGGACGAACGTGGCATCACGGCGGCTACAGCCAGGGAAAAAGCAAACATGCTCGCCAAAATGTTTTCATCGCACTCTACCTTAGACGTGCCGCAAAGCAAGACTCTCCCCACTATACCGAACATCAACACCACCATGGCAGAAGTCAAGTTTTCTCATCGTGATATTCGCAAAATCCTTAAAGAACTAGATACGCAAAAGGCATCAGGACCGGACGGAATACCTGCCATCGTGCTAAAGAACTGCGCCAACGAACTAACACCTGTTTTTTCCAGGCTTTTTTCTCTTTCTTACAGAAAAGGGATTTACCCATCCTCTTGGAAAGTCGCTCGAGTGCAACCTGTTCCAAAAAAAGGCAAGAAAACCACGCCCTCTAACTATCGCCCGATTGCCTTGCTTCCAATAATCTCCAAAGTCATGGAACGTGTAGTCAACCAGCAACTACTCAAGTTCCTCGAGAGCAACAGAATAATCAGCGATAATCAATACGGCTTTCGCAAAGAGAGATCGACAGGAGATATATTGGCCTATGTCACTCATATATGGAGTAGGGCAATTGAAAACTACGGAGAGTCTCGAGCGATTGCGTTGGATATTTCAAAGGCATTCGACAGAGTTTGGTATGACGGACTGCTCAACAAACTGCCGTCCTTGGGACTGCCCGCCTCTCTCTGCAGCTGGCTGGCCAGTTTCCTTAAGAACCGATCCCTACATGTTGCAGTCGATGGACACATCTCGGACACATTTACCATCAACGCGGGCGTGCCTCAGGGCGCAATACTTTCACCAACTCTGTTCCTCATCTATATTAATGACCTGCTGACCGAAACAAATAATCCTGTTTACAGTTTTGCAGATGACAGTACCCTTGTCTCCCACTTTAGATCAGAAAAACCCTTACCAGCGACTGAGACTCATCACCGCAGACTGGAGCAGATTACAGCAATTAATCAAGACCTGGAGAAAGTTCAAACTTGGGGCGACCGAAATTTGGTCCAGTTCAATGCAGCAAAGACCCAAGCAGCAACGTTTACTAAGAGGGCCAATACAGCGAGCCCTGACATCATTATGGCAGGATCGACCATTCCTTCATCCTCATCAATCGGGCTGCTGTGTGTCTCGGTCAACAGCAATTTGTCATGGCATGACCATGTTGCTAACATCGCAAAATCAGCCTCCCAGAAGCTTGGTGCGCTGTTTTGCAACAAAAAACTCTATACATCGCAGCAGTTGCTCTTGCTGTACAAAGCGCTAATAAGACCGTGCTTAGAATATTGCTCACATATCTGAGGTGCCGCACCAAAGCATACCCTAAAGCTGCTGGATTCCATTCAGAAGAGGGCTGTGCGTCTCGTCGGCGATCCGGAGTTGACCCGAAATCTGGATAGTCTGGAACATCGCAGACATGTGGCCGAGATGTCTCTGTTTTACAGATACTTTCACGGCAGATGTTCCCAGGATTTGGCCCGCATAATCCCGCCCCTGGCAACTCCTGTCAGGCAGTCCCGACAGACGGCAGGAGCGCACCAGTTCGTCGTACAACTAGAAACACCTAGAACATCGCTTTACCAGAACTCCTTTGTCTGGCGCACTGCATCACTGTGGAACTCACTTCCAGGACATCTGTTTCCCACTAGTTACAACCTACAAATATTCAAGAACCGTGTCAATCAACATCTTCGCACACACACCGCTCGTCGAGCGCCATAGGATCTACCTTTAGTGTGTGTGCCACTGCCATAAAAAAAAAATAAAAATAAGATTAGCAAAGGCATATGGCAGTTGCAAAGATATTTTATTTCTATAAAGCCAGCATTTGTAATAGGTCAGCGATTAATATAAATTGAGTAATGTGATATAATAAATCAGCAAATTTTTTTGTAGGTCAAGGAATTTAAATGAGTCAATAAACTGCTATAATGCTGTTAGCTAATATTATATACATAGACGGGACCGTCTCTATACTATATAGTTTTGATAAATTTGTAGATAATAGATATAAAAATAAAAATTAAAAAACTATGGTTAAATGATATAAAGACAGGACCGTCTTTTGAATTTTATTCTAGCAAGAAATAAGTTTAACATACCGTAATATTGTTAATATAGGACAGGTAATTTATTTTAAGAAAGAGTCTCACTAAGTTAATTCATAACGCCATGGAAAATTCATTATCTTAATAAACAAAGCCCCGTTAACCAACTATATCCCGAACTAATCAATATAATGACAATGAATTAATGTCAATTCCGTTGGGATGGACACATCTTAACGGAGGAGATATCATATAAAAGGCAATTTATTGGAAAAAAGGCATATACATAAAACTAGTTATAAAAGTAAATGACATTATAAGCCAGTATAAGGAAGGGGAGTGATGCTCTCAAACGGATAAGCTTGCACTTGTTAAAATTAAGTATAAGGTATAATAGGTCAATAAGATAAAAGAAATCAAATCGGGAGAGATTTTTCTCGAGCAGCATATCCTAATTAGTAATAAGTTAAAGCACAGATCTATATAGCTACGCAACAGATGCCTACTCCGGTATTAAAAGTGTCGCTCGCCAATAATGCAATAAACTTAAATATTTTCGTATTTAGACGTGTTTTGCCCCTCCGTGTTGCCAAGTCGCGAACTGTAGTTTACCTTACATATCACATTATGGTAGTACTCATTTTCTTGGCAATCTTATAATATATTATGTCAAATTAAAGTTCATTGTCAGATTCAGAGAATTGTGTGCTTGAACATGGGCTAAAACTCACCTTAAATATCGGTGTAAAAGGTCATTACAAATTTTGTTAACTTATACTGTAATATCTCTTATTTGTATTAAGTAATAATATTATCACCCAGGTTTTTGTTCCGAAGATCACAGGAATTTTTCAAATGTTTATCGACATAGTACCATTAAATTTTGTTTTAAACTCTACTATCAATATAATAAATTTGTTCTTTTAAATTGCCGATTCATTAATAAACTATAATACTTAGTAAAAAATGTAAAAATCGTATTTTTCTAAAAAAATATGTTTGTGTTAATTTGCTACATAAATATTAATAATAAAACTTGATGATTTGAGCGGGTCAAAAAAATCAGCAGAAATATTGTTCGACGTGATAACGTGGCAACACCTACACGGTCCTAGACGACTGGTTCACCCGCTCGCGAAAGCCGGTGAACATTTTTGGCCCCACGCAAAAAGCATTGGAAGAGGTATCTGTTGCGTAGCTATACAGATCTGTGGTTAAAGGCAGAACCGTATTTAAATAATACGTTTGTCACGTAATCGCTTTATTAACACACTGAATAATAAGACGTAAAACGTTCTTTGCCATAGAAGCAAATACATTTTTGAAATAATACGTTTCTAATAGAAAGCCGGGTTTAACAAATTAAGATTTTGTTAATAAGACAACAAAACGTCACAAATAAAAAAATATAGGATATGATTATAACATTGTTAATATAACTTGTAAAACAATTTTTCTTTTGTTACATGTATAACTAGCAGTAGCACTCTCCACTAACAAAGAGCGAGTAAAAACACACAAGAACTTACGACTGCATGCGAAACTATAAAATGAAATACAAATGGGTGGATTTAAGCCAGAACAAGTCCACTGACGAAATATATATTAAATTATAATAAAATTAGGTGCAATGCAATGTGTCTTCTCGAATTGAGGTCTGTTTTCTCTCTTTTAATGCAAAAAAGTCAGATTAAAAGGTTGGGGATCAACATTATGAGGGAGGGGGAATGTGTGAACTACTAAAAAGCATAAACCTACTAATTAAATATCACCCTGTCCTAAGTTTGAATTTGAACTTGACAAATATTTTATAAACATTCACTGTTAATTATAAACAACTTGAGCGGTCGACGGGTGCGATTTTGATCCTTAATGATGCAGCCATCAGCATTTTGTAACATATAAATACGTAGGCAAAAGCCAAATTCGTCAGGCTTACGGGTCTCTCTCAACTACGCTCAATCTAGCTGGGGGCAGTACATAGGTACGTCCACTTCTAGTTGTTCTATCCCACAACCCCCATATCTGTGAGCACCTGGAGACAGGTCCAGAGCGATCAGGTCCTTACCTAATTTGGATGGACGTATGCACAGGTATACAACAACCGGGGGATTCTAAAACGAAGAGCGAGTCGAATTTACGAGTGAAGTATCAGAATTTCCAGTAAAGGGATAGTTTTTTAGGGATTTCTTAAAAGTAGTGCAAGTGCCTTAGAAATCTGTGATAAACTTAAACCAGAAAGATTTACCTTATAAATATCAAAACGAATACATAAATAAAAGACACCTCCGCTCGCAAAAACTTTATTAATAAAATAGTGACGTCGCTTTCTAGAAAAACTTTGAACTAAGCCTCCCTCTAGAAGACATGCATTTAATATTAATTGGGTATAGTGTAAGCTCTAAATTCATCTATAAACTTAAACACACCTTTATTAGTATACAGTCTAACAGTTGTTAAGTTTGTTTGTAAATAAACTTGTTTGTTTTTATCAAGGTGTCTCCTTTATTGTCTCTTCGCAACTTGACGTAGTGCGTTCCTAAACCAGGGCTACTCTCCTGCACGCCAAGTAAGGCGTGGCGTCACAAGTAAAAAATACAAGTCGTGACAATATGGTCTATAAGTTTTGGGAAAAAATTCACCTGGTTTAATTGAGTGACAAAATACATTTAATGAAGTAGGTCATGGGGATGAAATGTCACCAGTCATTTAAAGAAACGAAGCAAAAGATTTCAGTTTTTGCTTCGCATAATGTCTTATAAAATTGGTCTTCGTCGAGGTGTTTATAATGTGGTTGGACGAATGCCGAGACATTGTCGATATTTATCGAGATCAATACATAAGCAAATCGAAAAATTATCGCACAATGAAAGGATGTGAACAAGAGATAATTCCGAGACGTTGCCGTGCGATGAGGCGAGTGCATTTGATTAACAAGTTGATCGTGACGGATGATAAAAATATTTCATTTTGTCCAACTCTAAGATGAAGGGCCATGATGGTTTCTACACGGACGAATAAGAGAATGTCCCTGATGAGGTTAGATTAAAAAACCAAAAATTTCAGGACAAAATTTTGGTATATTGTGCAATTTCTGAGTCTGGCTTCATCTCACAGCCCTACATTGGTGTTGTTGGGGAAGAAACCTTAAATGCATAGCTTTATATCCAGAGATGCCTACTTCAAATTTTTAACACACTTGATGCGAATGATGAAATAATGTTTTGGCCAGATCTAGCTTCCTGCCAGTATGCGAGAAGGTACTGGTAGGAGGCCAAACTTCAACTTTGTGCCAAAAGCAGACAATCCCCTTAACCTATCTCAGGCTCCACCAATTGAAGAATTGAGGACTTCTGGACAATATTGAGTCGGAAAGTCTATAATAACAGATGGAAAGCACGATATGAAGATTTCGGCGCCGTATATCTAGAAAAATTGATAAATCAACTCTGAGGTTGTCTAAAGGATGATGCAATACATTAGGGCAAATCGAAAATAACGGTTTCTTGTCCATTATTTCAATTTTATATTATAATAAATATAGTTAAGCTAGATTATTTAAAAATGTGATAAAAATATAAAAAAAATTATGTTATCAGCTTCTAATTTTATTATCAAAACTTTCGGACTATACGTTACGTCTTAGGGAAGCTAGATAACAAGCGTGCCAATGCACTATGGTGCATAGCTCCAGGAATAAAAGAAACAAAATTGGTTCAATTAGGGACGCATTTTTAGTAGGACTTTCTATCTTAACTGGAGTCTATGAGCTAACCCAACAAGCTCCCTCGAAGATGAGCTTCTTATTCTTTTGTTGTGGTCTCAATTTCATTATTGTCTTAGTCCGTTGTGCAGCTGTTGTTCTGGCAATGTGTCCAGCTGAGTTCAACTTCAGAAATGTGAAGCTCCCCATCGCGTCCTTAACACTTGTTCTCATTTTATTCTCAGACGTGTAACCTTGTCCCCGAGAGGGGTCGCGTCATGACCTTTCCTCGCTCTCTGAATAACTCTTATCTTATTTAAACTTTTTAGTTATGGTTAGCGTTTTGACTACGTAGGGTCATGACGGGCAGGACACATTGATTAAAAATCTTGAGTTTCAGACACACATAGATTAAGGGGACACTCTCATATTTCTCAAAGCTGCCCACGTGAGACCTACTCATCTGATAATCTCGCGTGTTTTATTGTCTCGACACGACCAGACCTAACCACCTTCCACTGCGGCATCTCTTATAGGGATAAGCTCGCTTACTGCCAAATTTTAAATGATAACTATTTCGAGTTAAATTTGTTCTGAAGCCTCGAAGGGTCTTTCCAACATTTTTGCTGCGCCATCCATACGGTCCGATATTACAACAATATCAGCAGCAAATGGTTTAGGTAATCTAGGTTTATGTTAACACTTTATTTCAAATATATGTGTATCCGCATGTAGCCTAACATTGTATGGCGGTATTATAAATAGACAATTGTGCAAACTGGGAGAATATTAGAGTTCTACTTAGATTTTTGTTGGCTGGACGCCTGCTTTAGCACTGACGACCAGGGAGAGATTACGCAAGTAATCTCCTCAGAAATGGAAGCATACATCCCTAATTCGAACAAGTTACCATCAAAAGGAAAACCCTGGTTTAACAAATTATGCAAAAAAACCGTAGATAGGAAAAAGCTAGCCTACGAGTACTGGCAGCAAAATCAGTGGCAATTATTTTGCCGAAGCGAGACACGAATACAAACGTGTGATTGACGAAACTAAGAACAAACACAAGGACCAGGAATATACTATCGCAATGACCCAGTGGCTCCAGGAATTTCTGGTCGGTATCAAAGGCAGTAAGTAATAACTTTAGAAAAACGTCTCTGCCACTTTTGATAAACGAACGCGGCGCGGCGCGCCGACGGTGCTACAGTTAGCAAACATGCACACCGAATCTGATCATTTTCTCGAGTTCATCTGAATACTGATTAAACCTATGCTTCGCTACGTTTAGGACATGTCGTGCGTGTTGATTTTGCTAAGAGTCAGTGGCTTGAGTTCTGGAACATGGGGACGCTCTGGAAGATGTTGACAACAGTCATATATTTATCTTTTTACCCGGCAGGCTGTTGTCCTTGTAAGGTTCGTTCCGAATAATAGGAATGGACTATCCCCCCGTGATTGTCGCTCTCGATTTAGATTTTTAAAGGTTTATAATTTTCGTAGGAGTATTTCCTAGCATTTCTTGAAAAATTTAATTTTAGCTCACTATTTATCCTCCTAATAAACGAGAACTAAGGCGTTTATTATCTTAGAATTATTCCCTGTATCGAACTCACGGGGCTTGTTTCAGTCCATCATTACTTCTTGTTCGGACGTAGGTTTTTTTACTCTCGTAGAAGGAGAAAGGCAAATTGACGAAAACGATCGAGAGTTATTCTAGTTAGACCGGTCGGCGAGGAGAGAAGCTTTCTGTGTGAGTGCAGTCTCAGAGACTCCACATGTAGTTTGTGATTTAATTCCGCCCATTTATTGGGGATATACTGTGGTATCTCTCGGTGTTTTGACACGACCGATTTTCGGGATCTAAATACTGTACTGGTAAGCATTTTAATTTTTTCTATTGCTTGTGAAGCGCGTGGACGCCAAGACGCTAACGGTTTTTTCCATTATTTCTAGAGGCTTTCCACGTTCGTCATATAAGACCGAGACCGTCGAATTTTCCTTAGCCCTCACACACACTAACGAGGTAATTATTGCTACAGTTTTTGCCTAAATTAATGATTTAATTGCTTATCTGTGGTACCTTTTTTTTGTGCATGGTCCGCCATTTGCTTTGCATCCCATATATTATCTTATCTACTCCATTTTATCTAATCCGAATTTTTATTTTAATGCAACTTTAATTTTGATCGTACGGGGAAATTTTCTTTTAGGGGTGATTCACACCTATCTTTTTTTATTCAAGTTGTCTGTACCTTAGTATCTCTTTTACTTGCTGATGGTCATTGCAAGTCCATGTTTTTTTTGTGGGGGAATTTGTTGTATAAACAAAAATATATTTTTGCAAATGGAGGCTATGATTTTTATTAAAGTAAGGGGGCTTCGTCTAATGCGCACTGGGTTATTTCAGGGTTTTACTGGAGGGCCACAACTTTTACTAGCAGGCGAGAAGCAGGTCTTACCAGCAGGCTACCACCTTTGCTAGTAGGCCATAACTTCGATTAGGAGGCCACAGTCCAATTATCTGCCCATCTTGACACCGAGCTGTCGAGACCTCGGCTAGATCTTCCCCTCGGGACCATCGAGTAATAGTACCTGAGGTATCTATAGGTGCCTGGCGCCTCCACCAGAGTCGACGACCGGATTTGGGTATCGTATAGAAGCTTTATCTTTCATGACTTCATTTGTTTGTTTCAATTTAATATAATCGCTCTTAATTTTCCTTCTTTTAATATAAATCAAACATTGACCGCCAAGCTCTGTGATAGCTCATTAATTTTATTTTCATTTATTCACTGGTTTGTCGGACCGGTTAACCTAATTGCTCTGAATTTTCTCTCTTTTTAAGATTAGTCAAGCACTGACCGGCTTTAAAACAGTTTCAATAATTTTATTCATTTCATTCATTTATCGAGTAACATAACCGCTCTGAATTTTCATTCTTTATAATATAAGTCAAGCATTGATAGCCAAGCTTTCAATACTTTTATTCTAATATTATTTCTTTTATTAATTTATCGAGTCATTTGATTTAATTATTGTGGCCGTTCATTGTTACCTATTATTATTGCTACATTTAAAATCGGTGCAGCTATTAGCGCACGCATACCTAGTTGTATTTAGCTTAGTTAACCTCAAAGTGATCACTTCGGTTAGTAGTATTTAGTGCATTTAGTTGTAAGGCATACAGAACCGAGTATTAACAACAGAATTGGTCTCCGTACAATCACCATATTGTACCTATTAGTAGTTAAATTTAATAGTCATTTGACATTCGTTGGGCCTTTAACTAACAACATCTCTATTTAATTTGCCATTTTACTCCAAACAGATTGTTGCTGTGTTTTAAAAAAAAAAGAACTTAGTAGCAAATATATTGTTCGTTAAATTTTAGATTGTGATTTCTTGTTAAGTTAAGCTTGTGTACCTTTTGATTTAATAAGCCAGCCTATATTCTCGTTTTTATTTTCGTTAGGTTGCAATTAAGTACCTTTTGATTTAATAAGCCGGCCTAGCCACCCCGCACAACACCAGCGGAGCTTTTTCAGTTTAGTTGGATAGAACTGGTGGCGCTCTAACGACCCCACTACTGGGGCCGGGCATTTGCAATACGACTCTCCCGGGCTAGGTTTCTTTTTAATTGGAAAAGAAATTACTTTTAACTTCAATCAGAAAAACGTGTTGCATCTAAAGTTTTTGTTTGCGTAGTTGCCATATCGTACGCACAAGCGCACGCATCTATAAAATTACTTAAAAAGATCTGGTGTCCATCGAATTCAGGTAAAATGGAAAAAATCGGAAAGTTTGTAAGGTTCTAATTCAAATGTAACAGTTTCTTCTGCAGGTATTTTGAAGCGAGTTTAAACGTAAATATGTAATAAAAGGTTTCATGTATAGAGGAACAAGGATATCGTTTCGATAAAATAAAAAAAAAATTGGGAAATAATTGGAAAATCGAACAGTTTTAGCATAAAAATAACTTCATTCTAGTCGTCGCCGTCGTGTTCTCCTTGCTTCACTCGGTGTTCCTTCCGTAGCAGTATCTAGTGGGGACTTCTTGGGTTTTTTCTGTTGAGGGATGGGAATCCGCCGGCAATAGTTAGACTTTTCCTGGTCAGACAGCGTTGACAGATCCTACAGCGACTGCGACAATTTGTTATCTTGATCATTTCGCAATTCACTTTTAAAAAAAAATATATTAATTATTTAATAGTATTAGTTACAACTTATTTACTTATATTTAAAATTTAGCTGGCTTGGCAGTTTCCTTAAGAACCGCTGAACCGATCTCAGCACGTTGCAGTTGATGGACACATCTCAGACACATTCACAATTAAAGGCACATTTACACGTATCCAGTAGCTGGCGCCAGTTCACTGGCCTGCCAATTCTTGGCTGACAAAGCGCTGAACCCAAATCGTGTACACGAGCCCAGTAAATCGTGTGTTTTCACTGCCGTATCAGCATCCCTTTTAAAAAGGAATTCGAGAAAAATTCGTATTTAAAAAAAATATTGTAAAAAACATGTGTTTGTTATTAAAGGACGTGCTGAGTAACATGCTAGATGAAGAAAATGGGAAGGAACAGCGATTTTGGGTGAGAAAATGGATCAGTGATAGATAACAGGAGGGACGGCTTGCTGTTGAATCAACTTAGAATAGATCTTTTTGAGTACAGGTTGGTGTTACGACTTGCAATACAAAATATTGACGAGTTACTTTGCCTAATAGAAAGCTCTATTCAGCGTTAAGACACTGCAATGACAGAGGCAATACCAGCAAAAATAAAATTAGAAATAACATTGACCTACTTAGCTACAGAAATATCTTACCAAAGTCTAAGTCACTTTTATCGTGTTTTTAAACCTTCCATATCGCACCAAATACCAGAAGTGTGTCTGGCAATTTATACAGGATTAAAACAATTTATTAAGGTAAGTATTTATTACAAACAATATTAATTAAATATCTTTAAACGCAAGCGATATAATATCACCATCACTATTACTGGCTTGTGTGCTTTGGTCGAGACTATGGTATGAATGTGGTGAAACTCACTGTTCTCGTTGTGGTAGGAAGTAGAAGAACTTGTAGTGCCCGATGGACTAATTTCTGGCTGTGGACAGTACAAAGCCGGCCGGTAGGACAGTTGCTTATTCTGGGTTCTGGTAAAATAATTTGTTGAATCCCATCGAGGAAACTGCTGCATTGATTGAGAAAACCAAGGAGTTTGAAGAGAAAATGCAGAATTAGATTTTTTGGCTCGTATATCGGCAAGTCTGCATTGAGTTTATATGCTCTGTATTTTTCCTGCGCAATGATTGCTTGTTCCTCTGATAGCTTTTTTTATTGTGCTGACACACATTCCAAAAAAATCATGTTCAGTTTCCACGGTTCCCGCCATATTTTCATCTATATTTTTCAAATCATTAACCACAGTATTACTGGTTTCTATGTTTTCCTGTAAAAAAAAAGAAAAAAATTAAATAGATAAATAAAAGTGAAGAATTATCAAAAGAGAACAAAAACAATTATCTCTTCTTATATTATTCAATTTTTAGGTTCCAAATACAGAAGAGGAATGGAAAATTATGAAGCAGGTTTTAATAAAAAATGGAACTTTCCCTCATAGATGGAAATCATGTGGAGATCAGAACTCTTTCTAAAAGTGGGAGTGAATTTTTTAAATATAAAAAAAGCAGTATCATATTGTTAGCACTTGCCGATCACGACTACTCTTTTACATACATCGCCGTTGGCGCAAGTGGCAGTGCATCTGATGGAGGCGTTTTCAAGAACTCTTCAATTTCCCAAACTCTGGAAAATGGCTTGTTACCGGAAGATGGAGTTATAGCTGGAGATGCAGCATTTCCACTTAAAGTATATTTAAAGAGACCCTATCCAGGAGTAAACCTCAGTACAGAAGAAAAAGTATTTAACTACAGGCTATCACGTGCCAGACATATAACCGAAAATGCTTTTGGAATCCTAGTCAGTTAATTCCGTACATTTGAAAAGCCGATACCTACTAGCTTGGGTATAGTAGATGCAATCGTTTTTGCAGCTTGTGCAGTCCATAATTGGCTGCGACAAAATCTAAATCCTATGTCCCTGCAACAAACCATTTTACTTTTGGTATATAAACGTTTCTTCCAGCACCAGATCTGGTCGATTTCTCGATTTTAGCGACTTCTAAATAGTATGTACTTCTAATATTTTCTTTGTTTTTATAGGCGTCGCATCGGATATTCCATAAGCATTCCTGCTCTCTGTACAGTCCAACAAGCTTAAACGTTTCATTTTCACTAAATTTACGAGTCATTTTATGTGAAAAACACAAAAAGAAACAATCAAATAACCATGTATGACAGCGACTGACGCCAACGTGTTCAGACGTTGTCTGTAATACTGGCGCGGGTGTTACGGGATAGGGGGTCGCAGTTACTGCCAAGGAAAATAGACGCGCTCTCTATTCGCTCCAGTGCTGGTGACCAGCATTGGACTGGCACGCAAAAGTGTTCATACGATGTCGCTCGCATGCCAGTGCTGGCGCGCCAGTGAGACTGGCGCCAGCTACTGGATACGTGTAAATGCGCCTTAATGCGGGCGTGCCTTAGGGCGTAATACTTCCACTGTTCCTTAACTATATTGATGACCTGCTGCCCGAAATCAATAATGTTGTTTACAGTTTTGCAGATGAGAGTACCCGTGTCTCCCAATTTAGATCAGAAAAATCTTTACCGGCGACTGAGACTTATCAGCACAGGCAGGAGCAGATTACAACAATTAATCAAGATATGGAGAAAGTTCGAACTTGGGGCGACAGGAATTTGGTCCAGTTCAATGCAGCAAAAACCCAAGTAATCACGTTTACCAAGAAATCCAGCGTTCTCTGACATCATTACGGCAAGATCGACCATTCCTTCATCCTCGACAATCGGACTATTGGGTGTCTCGGTCAACAGCAATATGTTCTGGCATGACCATGTTGCTAACATCGCAAAATCAGCCTCGCAAAAGCTTGGTGCGCTATTTCGCAACAAAAATTGTAGATACCGTAGCAGCTACTCTTGCTCTACAAAGCGCAAATAAGACCGTGCTTAGAATATTGCTCATACATATCGGATGCCGCACCTAAGCACACCCCAAACTGCTGTATTCCATATAGAAGAGAGCTGTGTGTTTCGTCGGCGATCCGGAGTTGACCCGGGATCTGGACAGTCTGGAACACCGCTGACATGTGTCCTAGATCTCCCTGTTTTACATATATTTTCACGGCAGATGTTCCCAGGATTTGGCCCGCATCATCCCGCATCCAGCAACACCTGTCAGACAGTCACGACAGACGTCAACCTCGCATATGTTCGTCGTTCAACTAGAAACACTCAGCAACCCTTATCAGACAGTCACGACAGACGTCAAGCGCGCACCCGTTCGTCGTACAACTGAAAACACTTAGAACGTGGCTTTTCTAACTGAAAAACTAACCCAAACTAATTGCAATAACCACAAATAAATAAATGTTCAGTTATAAATTTTTGTCTTTTGTCCGACTAGTGTGTAAAAAACATCTTTCCACGTCAACTGAAGTAATAGGGGCGTTTTTAATGCCGCAAATATTTCAGGATTCACGTCAATAGAAGCATAAAATGTTCCACTTAAAATTTTATCCGTTTTAGAAAAAAATCCGTATCCGCTCAATTCCAAATAAAATTAAATAATGCTACGCTTAAGTACCAAATAAAATAAACCAAAAATGGTTCACAACAATCTCAAAGCCTACAATGGGTTGTTCAGCTTTTGGAGTAGATAATAAACGCGGTCCCCAGCTTTTAGACAGTGGAGATGGGCCGGAGAGAAATATAAAGCCTGAATGCCATGATTAAACTTTATGGTATTCCCTAATGCAGGATCTTCAGTAAGATTCAAACAATAATCACGAATTGTCTTCCTTACTATCGAAAAGTCTTGGAAGGGGAACAAAATAACAACATCCCAATTGAATAACGATAACAATACGCATATAAATTCAGTTTTGTGAGTATACTTTTGAATTAAATAAAACGTAAAATTACTATAGAAGTAATACGTTATATAAGGCAAATTAAGGTAGGAAGTAATTGCGATTATTCTGGAATCGTTAATGATTATTCACGGAGTATCAAACTTAAAAGGTTATGATAAATTTATCATAGCTAGGATCACGTAATATATATATTTTTATCATTTATTATAGTACAGAATTAAATTTATCGTGACTTACAAAACTATCATTTTAGAGGACATTATCAACTAAAGGAAAGTTTTGCAACTAAAACAAAGATCACGAAAATATCAAGCATCGTTCTTTAAACAACGAGCATGGTGTTATTTTACGCTAGACTGGGCTTAAATTGTTAATTCGTTGCTCGAGTTCCAGTCTATTCAAATTGCAGTGAGCTTTGTCTTGAAGCTTCGGAAAACGGTTTATATGCATTATGACAAAAATGGGAAATCTTTGATGTCACAGTTTAGGAATGCTATTGAAATATACTGAATAGATAAGTAAATTTTCATGAATTCGAGAACAGGGTTAAAGCAAATATTCTGCAGCAATACTAGTAACCAGCATATTAAACTGTAAAATAACTGTGTTGTCGCTATAACACATGGCATAAGAAAAATACTGGATTTAGGTATTTCATTTCTACTTTTTTTCCCCTTTGGCCTGTCCGACTTACGTCGCCATATAGCACTGCAGCATGTACAGGCTTATTGTGCTGAGCCTATGTCGTTTTAAGATAGCCACTCCAGTATTTTTGTGTCATGTACGAGGCCGTACAGGTCTTTTACCCGGTGTTTGATTAGTATCTCTGGGCCTATATTTGGTTGCCCAAAGATGCTGAGTCTCCTGCAGTCCAGTGCCTCGCAGTTGATCAGGATGTGTCTGGCTGATTCCGGTTCCTTATTGCATAGTCTGCAGTTAAGGTCTCCGTTATACAGACCCATCATGTTCAGGTGTACCTTTAGGGGTGCATGACCGGTCAAAAGACCGGTTATGATTCGTAACCGGTCTCTGCTCATACGTAGCAGTTTTCGGTCCTTTTTTGACATGGTAGGCCAATAAATTCATTTCCATGGTTTTGCCTGGGGATTTCTGCCCAGTGACGTCGATGTTCTTCTCGAACCCAGTCTTTGATGTGGCTCCGGGTCATCCTTTTTGGTATTCCCAGGGCCGGTTCTGGGCCGATTGGTTTTGTTTCTGATCCTCTCCTGGCGAGTTCATCAGCTTTCTCATTACCTTCGATCCCTCTGTGTCCTGGCACCCAGAGTAGTCTTACCATATTCCGGTCTGCTAGGGTTTGTAGTTCTTCAAGACATTCCCACACCAGTCTTGATGACACTTCTTGGCTCAGTAGAGCTCTTAGTGCCGCTTGACTGTCCGACAATATTAGGATCCGCCGATTGTTTGTGGCCCTCCTATTATTCTCTATGGCGCACTGAAGTATGGCGTATACCTCTGCTTGGAAAACAGAAGCATACATACCCAGTGCATAGTATTTACTCTGACCTTGATTGGCAGAATAGAGTCCTGATCCAGTACCAGTTGCAGTTTTTGACCCGTCTGTGAACCAGGTTTGGTCCTGCCTTCTGATAGCTGTTAGTCCATTTTCCCATTCGGTTCTACTTGGAAAGTTCACCTCAAATGATCTATTGAGACAGTATCGCTTTTGCATGTGGTCCGTTTTCATATTTAAAACATCTCCCCCCACAAGATCAGCGATTGCCATGCGTCCCGTCCTTCTAGTAACGGTGATTGTTTGCTGCAGTCTATGTGCCCCCAACCTGGCGTCACCCCTTATCACAAAGTGTAGAGGCGGGAGGTCCAGGAGGGTCTCCATGGCCGCAGTTGGGGTGGTCCGCATCATTCCTAGACAGGCAAGTCTTTGTACCTTGTCCAGTTGTGAAATCGCACCTCTCTGTTGTGTCTTGGGCCACCACACTAGAGAGGCGTATGTTAGGATAGGTTTTACCACCATTTTGTATGTCCAATACATCATGTCTAGTCTTAATCCCCATTGTTTCCCGTGTAAGCGTCTGGTAATCATAAGTGATGCCACCGCTTTTTTGGTAATATTTTCTAGATGTCGGTTCCAGGTAAGTTTCGAGTCCAATGTTACCCCTGATCTGTATGTTTTGTCCTCTCAGGCTAAGTGGTCCTAGATCCCCCACCTTGTGCCTTCGAGTAAAAGCTACGATGTTAGATTTGTTGGGACTGATATTTAAACCCTTCTGATCTACCCATCTTGTAGTCCGGTTCAGAGCATTTTGCATTTGCTCTCTAACCGTTGCGTTAAATTTGCCTCGGGTGATGATGCCTATGTCATCAGCATATCTGAGTACACAGTGTCCCCCATCCGTGAGCTACCTGAGCAGGCCGTCCGCCACCAGGTTCCACAGAAGCGGAGACAGCACCCCGCCCTCCGGACACCCTCGATGCACCCGAGCCACCAGCGCGCTCCCAGCTTCTACCAGCCTTCCCCTCAGCATGGAGTTAACCCACCGACAGCAAGTGCCCTCAACTCCTCTTTGCCCGAGGGATCTAGTTATTGAGTCAAAGGAGGTGTTGTCAACTACATCCAGGACGGCGGTCAGCATCACCTCCCTGTTTTCCAGTGTATCCTCCACCCTCTTGACCAGCTGGTGAAGTGCTGTTTCTGTTGACTTACCTGTCTGGTAGGTATACTGGTCGGGGTGCAGTGGGCTGTTTACCAATACACCGTCCCTAATATGCCTATCCACAAGTTTTTCAAGTGTCTTAAGTTCAAAGGACATAAAACTTATGGGTCTTAGGGACTTTGCCGTATCCTGTCCGGTTTTCCCAGGTTTCGGTATAAACGTTACCCTAATGTGTCTCCAGGCTTTTGGTATATATCCAAAAGCTAGGCTGCTTCTTAGAGTGCTGCAGAGTATCATGTACATTAATTCAGTTCCTTTCTGTAACATTATAGGGTAAATTCCGTCCATTTCCGGGGATTTGTATGGTTCGAATGTGTTTATTGCCCACTCGATTTTGGCTGCCGTCAGGTCCCTAGAACAAAAGAGAGTTAACGGCAGTATATTAATATTTTTTATAATTAGAATACAAGTCCGAGGCGTGTCGGTGGACCTACTGTAAATCAGTGCCCCATCGATTCCACTCAGACCTGTGATTTTCCCGTGTCTAATCCACGGTTCCTGAATCAGGGCGATTTCTGCGTCTCTGATAGCAACTGTAAGGACTGCCGAGGCCGCCTTACAGTGCTGGAGGTTTATCTGAATTACCCTGATCATTGCTGCTTTTTTACCAATAACCCTGAAGGTAACACGTCCCAGTTTGTAGAATCCTTTAAACTGGGCCCCCTCCAGAGCCTTGAAAGACTTTTCGTCAATAGAGAAGGCCAGGATTTGACCTTCCTTCTCTATTTTCCGACTCAAAAGCAGCCATTCTTCCGTCCTTAGGCCTCGGTTTTGCATTCTAAGACGGGTCCTGACGACTTCTGCTGTTATTGATTCTGGCTCGGCTATGAAAACCAGAATCCTCGGCCGTACTGGGAGATCCTTAGGGTCTACAACCCTAAGTTCTGCACCCTCCCATAGTTGCCCAAGGGCTTCTACGCTTCTCCCGAGCCATTCTGCCGTTTGTAGGTTCGCGCAGGTCATTCATAGGATTCCTGCGCTATACGACGTTCTAATGAATTGTGGAGGACTGTCACTGCTTGAAGGAGCAGTGTATAACGCCCCCACTAAAGAGTTGTGAATCAGGTCAGCTTGAGCCTGATCCAATGTTGTATCCGGATGGCGTCTGTGTATCACCGCCCGCCGGATTCCGCTAACCGCCTCGCTATAAGGGCCAGTCATTGGTATTAAACCACTCCTGGGTTTTTTAGCGTCGGTATTCTTGGGTGGTGTCTAAAATTCAGATCGAGGTCTTTTAGTACCCTCCATCTTCTTCTCTTTATTCACCACCTTCCGCTTTTTAGGGAGTTTTTCTGCAGTCCACGTCCCTGCAGCTATCTTTTCTTCTTTCATGAGTCTTTTCTTTTGAGCCCCAGAAAGTCTTTTTCGTTCAAGTCCGATACTTTGTATCCCTTTCGAAAGTTGATCAGCGTCTTTATTTCCATTCGCTGATGCTTTGGAAGTGGAGGCTTCTGTTGAAACAGGTACTCCATGGTTTAAGCTGTCAGAGTCTGATGTTACCACCTCCTTGACAGTTGAGTTGAGAGTATCCGAGAGAGAGTCAGAGTCTGACTCCCTACTCTCATTGGTTTTGTTTTTATCCTTATGGTCCATATAGTTCCCACGAGTATGGGGGAAGTAAATAGTCCACTCCGGCGGAGCCCCCTGCACCGGAGTAAGGCTGGCTACTCTGGGATTTCGCCCGGTTTCCCTGAGGCTCCGTTTGAGACGGTACACCCCCACCGCCATGCACCCATCGGCACGGATCGCTTTACACCTTGGGTTGGGTCTGATTTTGAGCTGTCCTTAGCTTCGCCGC
>MU188675.1:0-16385 GCA_016904865.1 Pissodes strobi
TTTTCCACACTATTTTTGATGACTGGTTGCTATGATATTAACAAACTTGTGCAATGTCAAAGCTCACTAGCAAAAATTGCGACATCGTTTTGAATGGGATTCCTAATAATACAGACGTCAAAAGTGACAAGATGGCCGTCCAACTTTTGATCGCGACTTGAATAAATTAATGTTTTTCATTAAAAAACGTGCAAAATAGCACTCTTCGCCCAGTTTTGTTTGGTTTCAAATGGACGTTTTAAAGCCTGAATTTGTGCGACGCGACGCGATGTGTAGCTATTTGTATTTCGTGAGTGATTTCCTATAAATATTTTTTATAAACTTTATATCAAAGTAACGATGGTCTTGCGGTATGAGGTATGCAAAATCTCCAGCTATTATCATCCGAACCTGAGTTTCCACAAGTAAGTAATAGGAAATCAAACACAGTAGTACAGTGGGCACCATTTTGTGATGTGATTAATTAATATTGTATAATTCTTATATGATATTAATGGATAATCTGATATGTTTGCAGTCATTTACCAACCTCTATTAAATCATTTTTGAAGTGAATACTTCTTTGGTTTCATGACAGTGGTTTTGCAAGGACACGGAAAAATTTCGTGACACAGCAAAATAACTATTTTGTGTTAACTAACCTTCAGAACCCATATCTAACCCAAACTAACTCAACCTAACCCACACACTATAAATAAAACATAAATATATTTTAAATAATGCACCCGAATAAATACCATCATTTCAAATTAAACGTATTTACTTTATTGACATTATTATTATGATGGACTCACATTTTCAAAGTCTACGTCTATGAACTGTCCTTGCTTTCGTTCAGTCGGGGGCGGGCAATACTACATTTAGTAGTGGGGACGAAGTTTGACAAAAGTTTGTACACGATACCACAGTAGAATTAATGAACGGTAGCGTCAAATGCATAAAAATCTCGATTTTGCCGCCTGAGGTAAGAGCGGTTCAATCCAGTTTTCTCATAGACTTGCAGAAACTTTGGGGAGTTTTAGCACAAACTTAATATACGAGGGCGAGGGAGACATTATTTAGGGACTGTTGTTGCGTTTTCTATAACGATGGATGGATTTTGTGCAGTGGATAACTATTTCGGTAAAACTGATGGTAAAAAATAATTTTTTAGATTCCCAAAAGATCCTTACAGGTATGAGTAAATATTATCTAGAATTAAAATACCTACCTACTTGGTTTTTTTAAAAAGGGATGAGATAAAAATTAGGCATGAAAATATTATTCATAAAATTGTACACTCCATACATTCCTTAATCAATCATGTTCCCTTTTCAAACCATTTGGTTTTGTGCTAATCATAAAATGTAAGATTAAACTTATAGTTCCCATTCATAGCTAGGGGTGGAACCAATAAAAACGAAAATATTTTATATCTAAATAAACCAAAACAATGCAATTACAAATGGAAAAACACCATCATCATTTCCCCAAATTTCAATTACGGGTGTTAAGGGAGTAGTGACCATAAAGGGGTCGTTTATTTTTGTAGAAGGGATTGTAGCTCAGGTTATAAAACTATTATGGGCCTGAAAATATGTAGTTTACGTATCTATAACTAAGACGCCGATTCCGGCCTATAAAGAACCGTTTTTTAATAGTGAAAAAATAGTATATTAAGATACTTGTTTTAAAATACCATATTTTTTCGCATGATCACTAAATTAGGAAACGACCCGCTTGCGTGTAGTTTCCTAATGTGCGACGTGCGAGTGCGCTAAATGTCTTTTAAAACGTGTATTTTATACTTTTTTTTCAATTTTGCAGGTTTTTTAATGAAAACTATTAATCTAGTCCCGATCAACAGTTGGGCGGCCATATTGTCATTTTTGGCGTCTTTATTACTAGAAATCCCATTGAAAGCGGTGTCGAAATTTTTGCTAGTGGGCCTTGACATTTAACAATTTTGTTAATATCCTAGCAACCAGTCAACAAAAGCCGTATCGAAAAGAAGTTCTTTTCGACACGCATTTGCGTATCAAAATCATTGATTTGTATAGGAGTGGATAAGCAATAGCCGCCTGTCGCACTATTCAAAAGTGGCAACCTATGGGCGAAAAAACAGGTTTCTGCGCATGACAAAATCGACGTAAAATGGAAAAACATAAACAAAGAAGATACCGTTTTGTCATGCGCGCTAAAACACTTGCCGTCTCAGCAGGCGTCGGTCAGGATCGAACTTGGCTTTTGTCTTTGACGTGTTTTCGTTTTGACGGCGCGGGATTTTGAGTTAATAATTCGAGTTTTTACTTTTTTTTACTTTCTTTGGACCTAGTGTCTGTAGTTGCTTAATTAGTTTTAGTTTAGTGGTTCACGTTTGTGGTTTGTACGTAACCTATTTTGATTTTCGTCTACATTGAACAATACGCAGATAAACAATCGGCGATGCTACCAAAATAGAATCCTGAAAGTGTATGGTTGTGTTTTGTAGTAGTAGAGGCAAAATACCCGGGATTTCCTATTTCAAGTAAGTCTAATTATTATAAGTATTACTTATTTATACCTTATTGTTTGTTTCACTACGCTAACTGGGGCCTATTTTACAATCGGCAAGACTCCTCTACCGAATATTTGGTGAAATAATCACTTTCGAAGTCCGGGCCTGCCTATTTACCTTCACGGTGCAACAGCTAGCTCCTACTAATTTTCTAATGCGCAAGTCCAAATAGAAATATATTTGTTTACATTTCGCGGTCGTAAATGTGCCATGTTTGGTCTATTTATTGCTTATCCACTCCTATACAAATCAATGATCAAAATGGGATCATTTTGAACGCAAAATAGAAATAGTATATTGTGCAACAAGTGCTGAAAATAAGACTTTTCACACCAATGAGACAGTTTGGTGAAACGAGCCGTAGACGAGTGCCATAAAGTCATTTCAACACGTGTAGCACACTATACTTTTTCTACAACTGCTACATACAGGGTCTGGGTGCCTCACTGGGAGTGTGGTAGAAAATTACATGTTACCTATATGGGAAAATTTTTATTATTGATTTATCAGAAAATTTTATTCCTAGCGAAAGAAACTACGTGACTAAGAGATTCTCGCTAAACTATAACCTGGGACACAGTCCTATAATGGGGCCACCGGTGTGGGGTCTCTATTTTCTAAATATTTTGAAAAAGAGGCTCTGGGGGCGAAGCCCTAAAATGAGGCCCCAGGGGGGCGAAACCCTAGAATGGAGCCTATGGCACGGGCGGACTATTTTTACAGATTTTATAATGGAGCCCCGGGGCGAAGCCCTAAAATTGGGCCCCAAGCCTTAAAAGGGGGGCCCTGGTATGAGAGTCCCATTTTCTACAGTTTTGCAAAAATGGGCTACTGGGGAAGTGAAGCCCTAAAATTGGGCCCCCTTTTTTAGAGATCTGGGAATGGGATCTCTGAGGGCGAAGCTCTAAATCGGAGACGAAGCCCTTTAATCTAAATACCCGAATAAGTGTGTGAAAAGTATACTTTGCATACGCCGTGTGCAAAGTATAGTTTTCACACGATGTTTGAAATGTCCAGTTTTCAAGAGCAGTTGTTAGTGCGTTTTTGTCTATTTTCAGGGCAGTCGTAGAAAAAAGTTATTAAACAAACTTTGCGTATATTATGTTTTGTGTTACTAAATACCTTAGAGTATTAGTTTGGGTTTGTACGAAACTTGTCTTCAATTTCGAAGAAATTAATATTTTTGTAGTATAAGCTACATTACACAAAACTTGTTATTAAATGCCTTGTTTATTGTTTTATTATCATTTGAACTTTCACACATTTTTAAGAACCTGTCGTGAAGCATCTATAATCTAAATATTATTTCTAAATATATTAAAATTAGAGTGTCGAATGAAATTATAAAATAATTAAATTGTAAATGACTTATTACTAGAAACTGACTCCATGCGACAATAAAATTTAACGAAATGCACGTCCCCTCGTATAGGACGTGATCGAACGACGGCAAAGTCAAGCAAGCAGGTGCCTGCCGGTGCTCTTTGATCTCAATACTTCAAGGGATTTGAGCTCACTGACGTTACTGTTCCTTGCCTATACTGTGACGATACATAAAAATATAAGGAGGTGGGACAATCGTTTTGTTGATATTTTTGCAAGATTTCGGATTTTTATGAATGAGTTGTCGGGTCTCTTTAGGTTAAATGTTTTTGGTTGCGCCCCCGAAGCGAGCGGAGAGCTAGGCTGAAGTGCTGAAATATTTTAAGACGAAACGTAGCAGGGGTATTATATCTAACATGTATATTACAGTCGCCCTATGGCAGAACCTTATGCGTCTGCAATTTACGTATGTGCATCCGGGTACCCGGCAATTAATATTTATTATTGACTGACTTTTTATTCATTGTTTTTTGGAAAGTTGATATGGAAGCGAAAGGAGGATACTCGTGTTATTGCACTTCTCAGTCTGAAAGTGCAAAATATACTGTGGATATTTAAATGAATTTTTTCATAGATAGAAAATAGACTCTCTGCGTTAGCCGTGCTATCTATAGAAAAATTTAGAGCAAAAATTCCCGATTTTAACAATTTGGTAATAAATAAATTTGCAGATATTAAAGACGAATGGACTTTGTGTTTGGCACATTGTCTTTAATTTAATAATTAGACTAAGAAAGTGAAGTACATACACATTATTTGATATATTTTTAGAGAACATATTTTTAATTTTTTATACTAAGTATTGTACGTAACATTCCGATTTGGCCAGTGTCAAATATTTTTAAATTTCATTTTATATGCTGCATTTAGCAACAAAATGCTGCATTTTGCGGTATAAATTATTGAAAAGAGGTCAATACTCATCGGTTAATTAATTCTAAATTTATTGATTCGATTTGCTGTCAATAGGATTAAAATTGCCGTATTCCTTAATGTAAATTAATTCTATTCTAAATATAGGTTAACGATATATTTGTATTAGCTTTTATAACACTTTCTGACTATATTTATTTTAGTTGATAAGCGAAGCAACAGATGGCTTAGGTTTGAGCCGATCACTAAAATAGGATACTATTGTTATTAGGATAGCTTTGCTTAATTTATATTACCTTACCGTAGAACGGCCAGCAAACCGGTTTATATTTTTAAGAATTCTGTTAATAAAACCTGCTTTTAGGCTTCATTGGATTCGTCCAATTCACGATGGCACCGCCTGGCTTGGAATCCCATTTTTGTCTTTCGACGCGACCGGTTGTAACTTTTGTAATATTCTGTTGGCAATATTGGGTAGTAGGAATGGGCTATTTCCCATGGTTGCTGGTGTCGATTTCGATTTTTAAAATTTTATCACTTCGTTTGGGAACATCTCCTAGTATTTCTTGAACAATTTAATTTCAGTGCATCAATTGTGGCTCCCGCCGTCGTTTTACCATCATAATAAACGAGAATTAAGTCGTTTGTTACCTTAGAATTATTCCTTGTATCGAATCAGTTGGCATTTTTCAGCTCCTCCCTACTTGCTGTTCTGACGTAGTTCCTTAATCTCAGGGAAGGAGAAAGGCAAATTGACTGAAACGAAAAGGGAGTCCTTCTAGATATACCCTTCGGTGAGAAGAGAAGCTTTCTGCTTGAGTGCAGTCATAGAGACTCAACATTTTATTGTGATTTAATTCTACCCTTTCTTTGGGGATATATTGTGCTATTGTTGGTTTTTGACACGACCGATTTATCGGGATCTATATACTGCACTAGAGGTTTTCCATATTCGTCGTATAAGACAGAGACCGTCGAATCTCCAGTAACCCTCACACACTAACGAGGGTTCAAATACCGGGCTGCAAGTTCGATTACCGGACTACCAGTCCTATTACGTGGCTACAAGTCCTTTCTCCTGGCCAATTTCATTGGCGAGTCCTCTGCTGGTTCTACCCTCGGAGCCAGTGCCATAGCAATATCCACAACCACCAGAGTTCGACAGGATCTAATTTATTTTTTTCGTGATTTGTTATAATGAATTTTGCACTATGGATTGTGCCTCAAAAGAGCTAAGTTTCATTAACTCATTTATTTTTAATAATTTTTATTAATAATTAATTCTATTAGTTGAATAACAATCAAGCATTGACAGCCAAGCTTTCAATAGTTTTATTCTTTTTATTCATTTATCGGGTCATTTAATTTAATTATTGTGGCCGTATATCGGTACATATTATTATTGCTACATTTAAAATTGGTGCAGATATTAGCGCACGCGCACATATATATAATAAGCTTGGGTCAACCAAAGTGATCACTTCGGATTGTAGTATTTAGCGCACTTAGTTGTAAGTCATACAGTACCGAGTGTTAACAACAGAATTGGTCTCCGTACAATCTCCATATTGTACTCTATTTGTCAATTACGTTAATAGTCATTTGACATTCCTTTGTCTTTAAAATTGCAAATTTTACTGTAGCTCTGTTGCTGTGTTAAAAAAAATAGACTTAGTAACAAATAGATTGTTCCTAGATTATGTTTTGTTGTTAAGTTAAGATTAAGTACCTTTGATTTAATAAGCGTGCCAAGCCACCCTGCACAACACCAGCGGAGCTTTGTCAGTTTAGTGGGGAAGAACTGGTGGCGCTCTAACGACCCCACTACCGGGACGGGGCATTTGTAACACGACTCTCCGGTGCTAGGGTTCCTTTTAAATAAAAATCTTTACTTTTAACTTCAATAAGAAAAACGTGTTGCAGTATAACCCAAACTAACCCCACGCTACTGATGGGTGAGTCACATATACGTAAAAGTAGACAATTTATTGATACAGCAAAATGTCTTTTATTTACACCATCAAGTTTAAAAGCAATAACTCATATCATTTTCGATAGCTGTGGAAGAAACTGAATTATTTCAAAATTTAAGACCGCCTATTTCTAAAATTAACCTGTTTTCGATTTGTATACATATATAGAGTTTGGACTTTGTTTTTTTTAAATTTATTTTTGAGGGTGGCCTATTTCTATTAAACACCTAAAATCTCTAAGATGTCAATTTTATTAGAACAGAATTTTACTATTCGCTTTACGTTAAAATTCGAATTAATATCATTATAAGTTTAAGTTGCAAAACAGTTCTTATCTCATATTTGCTTTAGTTAGTGCAATCAACTTACCATATTATTGTGATCAACATAATTATTAATAAACAAAATATTGCTCCAACCATTTTTGCGGCAATTTCTGTATTCCTCTCCAACAAACATATCCCAGTTGGGACCTTTCGAAGCCTGAACCAACCATGTACTATGAATCCCCACCATGAAAGCCAATGCAGGGGCTAATCTAGAAGTGCAATTAATAAAATACCAAAAATTAAATATGAATAAATATCTAGCACATACAGAGTATTTAAAAACACTTTGCAAGTGTTAAGTACAAACATATTTACATATATACGGCAAGTCTGAAAAATATATTATTATGCAAGGTAGTATTGAAATAATAATTTAAAAATATATCATATGGATTATTAAATATTTCAAGCATTAACATAAATGTTTTTACACGCTCAGCATGCGATGCATGTAGACGTATTACATGGATGACGTTATGCCATATTGAGTCAACCCAAAAAAAGTGATTCAAGCTTCAAATTCAGACTCTCCCGAAAATCAGTAACCCTAAGCCCCAACAGCAATTGGTCGCATTTTCCAAGGGATTTTAACAATTACAAAAATTACAGGTTTTTCTGTTGACAGATAAGTGTCAGATCCTAGGGTCCTAAGCTTTTTCCGGAGCCAATGGGGTCCCGAAAAAATTTCTAGTTTGTACACTATAGAAGCTACTAACAATATTCCATACTTCTTTAAAATTAGTATCACTGTTGCATGATTTGCAGAATATTCTAAATGTGTTTTTCTTCCTTTTTTTATGAATATTTGTGTGGATGCTATTTATCTTCTTGGTGAAAGGAAAATTATTGGTGTTTCTGTAGCTTCTTTCCGCCTTTTTAATATTATTACGGTATTCTTCATTCCATCATAGGTTAGGTTGGGTTTTTGGACTCTTTATTTGGTATTGTTTCCTCTGTCATGAGTGCTAATATATTTTCAAATGTTTGGTCAATCCACTATATTGTATGAATGCTCTGTGAGTATAGAGAGATCAATTTAGCCTCGTCATATTTTCTTACATCATGTACGATTGCAAAACTATGGTAAGAGTACAACATGCATGATAAAGCTATATGATCAAACTGCGTTGGAACATACGTTTTTCCACTGGAACAAAACTACCGACAGAAAAAGACCGTAGGCTCACAATACACATCGACGGTTCTCAGAGAAAGGTTTATTGACATTTTGGTCCGACACCACAAGAAATTATGGCAATATATAGAGAACGCAGAGTAGTTTTTATGTTATTTTAGAAAAAACAGCCAAATTCTCGATTAATTCAGATATCAAATAACAATTGCAAGTTTAAAGATAACATCAAATATATTTGGAAGATACATGGGTAATGCGGAATGTTGCGTATGGTTTCTTTCAAAGACATGCTAATTGCAGTCCACATTTTTCTTCGGGAAAATCTTAAAAGCATACTTCAAATAAGGCAACTAACTGTACGAGTGAAGTAAAAGTGTATTTTATTGCATCAGATTATTCATTATACCTTACCGAATATATCTGTTAATAACAGCCCATAAAAGATATGTTATTTCCAACTTTTTAACTTCCGCAGTCACTCCAAAAAAGTGGTATGATAGTAACCATCCCGATATAACGAAGAAGGTCTGGACAACGTACCATCCATTTGCTATAAACATATTCAATACTTGTTTGGTGCTCTGAAATATAAATTGCTAACTGTAAAAAATACAAAATTGTACCAACGGATAATATTACTTTGATATTTCTTTGAGTTAATAATATTTTCCGGCTGTACTTTGTACTCTTTGTACTAAAGTCATCTGTATGCTCTTTCTAGTAAACTCGGCAGCAGACATATATAAATTAATGGAGCTCCATTTATTGTATATATTATTTTTGAAATGACCTCAATAATTTTTATAGTTCCCTATCTCACAATTGACGCTATACTGAAAGATGTAGCTATATTAGTATTTCCAGTTAAGTAAGATATTGCATAATATATCTACAAACATTTATTTCCAAGTAGCAATAAATGTGCGCCAGAACCCTTCTAACTATACTACTTACTAAGACTAATGTTCCAAAATTTCACTATTATGCTCGAGACAATACGAAAGTTTCGATTATAGACTTTAGAATGGTTTAGTTTCGCCAAGACAGACTCAACAGTACCAACATTAGAACGTGTTATTATTATATTAAGATATTAATATATAGAATTATATATTAGTCTTAAAGATATGGGATCATTTCGAAATTAGTTCACAATTTTGATAGAATATGTACTATACGTTGGTCAGCGAGCGTTATTTTGTAGCTTACATATTCAAAATTTTATTCTTACCATATATCTATGTTAAGAATAATCTTAAATAAATATTTAACTCACCTTCTCTACGAACTGCGGGTTAGATACTGGTCCACCTAGAGCTCCCATTACTGTATGTGACATTATTACACAAATCATATTATAGAATCTAATTCCTTGGATAGATCTCAGTTTACGACTATCTGGATTTGAGTTTATAGACCTTAATCTGGACCAGTTTCTCGGAAACGAAAACGCTGCGACGAATAACCTAGCTAAGAAGATAAGTACATTATTATTATTTACTATAACATTTCATAATCGACAAACTTGTCATTACGAATCATTTTAACCTTTTTTTTTGTCCCTGTTCTATTATATATTTTCTGACCATGACACGCACTGAAATATCAACATATTAGTTTTTTCTCATTTTACATATAGTCATTATATACGTATAGAATATTATCCTCAGAATTTTATCACATACCTGAATATTCATACCCTGAGCTGTTTTTAGAAGAAGGGTTAAATGTTATCGGAATATCTAATTTGAAGATATCAGTGAGATGATACGCGTAATAGCTAGCACAGAATTGGATCTACTTCTTCAGATCACTAGAAAGCAGTCGTAACAAACTTTTCCCATCTTTTGCTGATGTAAAGTAAAGTAAAGTAAAGTATTTATTGATGTTAGTACATAAAAAAATGTTTACACACGTCAATAATTGCTAAAGCTAACAGTAAAAATATAACATACAAGAAAACAAACAATGAACAATGAATATATAATAAAACACAATGAAAAATAATAAGACCATTAAAAGATCAAGCGTTAAAGAAATTCATATTGGTTAAAGTTATACCCATGAAATTCATCCATCGAATAAAATGCTCTTGAGAGGAGCATTTTTTTATCACAGAAGTAAAGTTTGCTGAAGGAAGATCTCGGATGACTTGAGAAATTTTATCAAACATTTTAGGTCCATAATAGTTTAGGGCAAATCTAGATCTATTTATTCTGTGATAATCAATTAATATATCTCCCCCGTTTCTAGTTCTGTGTGAATATACATCACTTAGTTCTTAGTTTTGTATACTGGTCAATATTATTTTTAACAAACTTAAGACATTCAAAAATAAACATGGAAGGCACAGTTAGAATATTCATTTGGCTAAATATATCCCTGCAGTCAGCTCGATAGGGCAACCTTGCAATAACCCGAATGGCTCTGCGTTGTAAGGCAAAAAATCGGTCAGTTGCAGCCGCGTGTCCCCAAGAAAGCAAAGCCTATGAAATATGTGACTGAATCAAAGCATGGAACGTCATAACAAGTACATTTCCCGAAACAATATAAACCAAGTTTCTTAGAACATAGATGTTGGAAGAAAGCTTATTTGACAACTTGTCAACATGTGGGTGCCAACCCAACCTATGATCCAAACAAACACCCAAGAATCGGACTGATTCAGGATCATGCCGTACGTCAGCCAGAGTGCTGAGGGTAAAAAGCATAGTCTCGGTTATTGTCGCATTAAGAGTAAGTTTATTGGCAGTAAACCAATCAGAGACCGCCGACCGTCAATCGCCCAGATCCTCTCGCAATCCATCAGCATCCTTCCCAGTTCTCGTTGCAGTGGTGTCATCCGCAAACAAAGTGAAGTCAGTACTGGGCTCAGAAACCACCAGATCATTTATATAAATAATAAACAGCAGTGCTCCCAGCACAGACCCCTGGGGTACTCCGTATTTGATGGGCTGGAGTTCGCACAATATATTATTATAATCCACAAGCTGGAAACGGTGTGTAAGGTATGAATAGATCAAATTGACGCTCGGGCGAGAAAAGTTATAATATTCCAGTTTGGATCTGAGTAGGTCAGGCGAGACACAATCAAAGGCCTTAGTCAGGTCGCAAAATAAGGCAGCTGTATGCTTGCCAGTGTTGAAAGCGACAGTTATAATGATTTACTCCTATATCTTTATTTTCAAATCCCCGCTCCATTGTTAGGCAATTATAATTTTATTAGATAAATTAGACAGCTGGTCAGATACATGATTCTGTTATTGCTATATATCAGAGAATGTGAAAGTAGTAGGACTTACTTTCGACAACGAACTAAATTGTAACGGTCACCTTTCCCTCCGAAAAATAGCCACTTCAAAAACGTTAATATTCTTCGTTATTTATCTCATTCTTTCTTTAAACTCACACACCATTCTAGAACTCTCTCGAGCACCGTCTTTAGCTATAGAACTTATAGAAGTTTTGTTTACGAGTCGGCCAGACCTTCACATATTAAGACCCTAGACTCTATTTAGATTCAAGCTCACATACTTTCCTCCGGAGCTTTTTATACCAACCATCATTAGTCTCCAATGTCTTACTATTTTTTTCCCATTTCCCCTTATCCGATCGATCTCCCTTCTTACTTACTTCAATTCAATTCAGATCCTTCATCCATCATTTATTCCTATCATCCTACTCCCTAAACAAACCACCATAGGATGGAATATTAAAATTAGGCAAATTTTAGAACGCTGCAACCTGAACTTTCTCTAGGACCCTTCAATTTCCAGAAGTGTTCACCCTGAGCAATCTCTGCTTCTTCTATGTAATTATCTCGAGATCGAAAAGATCAATAAAGATATCATTCCCAGCTATTATAGCTTGCTTGAACATCATATCTCCCAGGATTTATTACTATTTACAGACGGAAGAAACTCCTAAGCGGAAATTAAAAGCGCCTTCACTATAGGAAACATCTTCTATCTTTTTATTTATTCCGCTAAACTTATTGCCGTACATGAGGGTTTAAAGCAGATAATACAAACTTTCTTCCTCCAAAAAAATCCTTATCATATCCTACTCTCTAAGCTCTCAAAACCTCTCAATTTGTTTCCAAAAAAATATATGCGTTTCATTTCTTCACAGTGATCTTATTTCCAACATACATATGCAATAAAATAAATTGAACATCACCTTTCATCCTCTTTCATCAACGTTCAACAATCAGACTGGGTTCTTACCCTACTAACTTATACGAGAATAAACGGTCCTTTCAGGATCTGTATCACCTCCCTAGCCCCTCTCTCTCATTATTTTTCTCTCTAGCAGAAACAATGTCACCTGGAAAAGATTAGTTCTAGATCATTTTCATTCAGACTGAAGGAAGAACCTCCTCTAACATGCACCGCCTGTCAGATCCCCCCCATCTCACATAGCAAATACTATGCAAAAACTCACCATGCCCTCTCTAAATAACGATCTTATCTCTGATATCGAGGTTACCTTCCACCAAAGCCAAATCGCAAAAGTACATCCACACTACGGTCCTCTTATGGATCTTAATTAAACCAATAGGAATTCAAAAAAGTGACAGTTAATGGGCGGAGCTAGATGAGCGAGGGAAAACGTATGGCCATCCGCTCGTTTCGGGTGCGCAACCAACTAAAACTAACCCAAACTAACCCAAGACATGTCCAAAATCAGTTCTAATCTAGCAGAAAAAGTTACTGGCTTTGTTTTTACATTTTTCAAATTTACTGACTTTGTTTTTATATTTTTCAAATTTCATAAATTGCATCTAGCTCCGCCAATTAGGCCCATTAATTGACACTTTTGTGAATTCATATTGGTTTAATTAAGATCCATAAGAGGACCGCGGTGTGGATGTACTTTCGCCGCCAAATCCTTCATCAGATACTTAAACGAAATTAATCAATACTTCATAGTATAACTTTATGACCAACATATTTTCCTCTCGTTCTTCAAAATATATTATTTCGTGTATTCTGCTTGCTCTATCAGATATCAGAACTCTTTGTTTTATATAAAAACACACGAAACGAAATTATTAGTTCAATCCTTTACACTAAGAGAGTGGGAGAAACGTCCGTGTTCCTCTTCTAAAATGAAAGTCTCTGGCGGTCATCGATTGAATTTATGGTTTCCATGCTATAATAGGGTATTATATACATTCGGTCTCACCTCTTATTATATATCCCCTATGTTGGGGTTTGAAACCTTCGGCAAAATGCACTAAAACCGAGTTTTTATTCACAACATCGAAAAAGAATTATTGCACTCGACGCGCGTTTCGCTAACCATGTTAGCATCGTCCGGAGATGATTAAAACTGATTTAGTCTTATTGTATATGTTTCAGTTCATGTACGTCATTTCTTTAAGATTTTGTTTACTAAAGAAAGAATTGATTACATATAAAAATTGAGTACATTTATGAATTCCACCATCGCCTTGTTTGTTTCATTCATTCTCCAAACTGTCTTTCAACTTGCCTGTGTCACATAGACATTTTAGCATTAAAGTTTCCCATGAATATATTCATATTAAAAATTGAGAAAGAGAAAGACCAAGGACCAAGTATCATATTAAACTAAATATTCCAAATAGAGCAACTTATATTATAATATGTGAACAACGAGCAAAAAAAATTGCAGTATATGTCCTAACTAACTAAAACTTATTATTAAGTACATAATTTTTCTCCTAAAGCAAAAACACTCCAATAACGTTAAGAGCGACATATTTGGGAGGCACGATATCAATATAATGGACTACTTCTCTATCTTCTCGTAAATCGACCTATGCTTACTACATAACTACTTACTTATATTTTTCATATTTCTATCTTATTTCTACTGAATGCAATACAATTATGTATGCGTCAAAAACATTTAAAATGTCTTTGCTATGCGTTTTGTCATAAACATTTCAATAAATGCAATGGGCGTTCTGGGAAAAAAATATAAAGGTTTATGTCACCGAAGATTTTTACTGTGAATTTTCCGCATTTTAAAACTACTATTCACGTTACTTTCTTCAGCGCTCTAGTCGAAGAAGTTGTTTTGAAATATCTAGAAAACTTTGGTACGCCCCTCGTCCTACATTGTTGAAACATAAGTAACCACCCCATGAATGTTATGTTTGAAACATGATCACTTTGCTCTTATAACTCATATATTTTGGATGATCAACTAATACTGACAAGTCCACTTTTACCTTTACTTGAACCCTTCTCATAAAAATGTAGTTTGTCACCATAGGGTACACATCTTTCGTAAATGGAAGCAAATATTACAAATATCAAGTAGAGCAACACAACAATCCTGAAAATAAAAAGTGAAAAGTCAAAACAATATTTGCTTGATGAAGAACAGTTTGGAAATATTTTCTGCACAATAAGGTACAAAGGTTTCAATCGTCTAAGGTACAAAATGTTGTCCTGGAGATGAGATGCAGATATTGTATACGTATAGTATACAATTTACAATTTATTCTACACAGTATTCCAGTTTTGCATCTGTATTTTTTAAAAGCTGCTATTCAGTTCTCCCTAAGTTTTATGGCAAAATTCAAGTTATTACAAACTTGACAAAATGATATAGTGGTATAGAGTTACATATCTATATTTTATAAAAAAAACTCGTGGAAAAAAGAATGTCCTACTCGCTGGTAAATTTTTATATTTATATATTATATTTAGTGTGCTTTATTGTCCAAAAAATATTACAAGTAACATTTCTTATTGACAAAGCTTTATAAAATGTATACAAAATATAGAACAAAACGAAACAAATTCGAAAAATGAGAAAAAATAAAACATACAAAAAAAAAACGTAAGTGTGGTGAGTTAAAACATATTAAGTACCAAATACCACCTCTGTAATATACATTATCAGAGTACCTACAGCTATTTATCACAATAAAAATTTTCTTCTAGGAAACACTCATATGATAACTCAAGTAATTGAGACACACGTTAATAAGTTAAAAATAAAATATAATGAAATGTTTAGTTCTGCTAGAAGAACTCATCAATAGAAAGCTCTCTTCAGTAAAGAGTATTTCAAACTTTTGCAAAAGGCTTTTAAGTGTTGAATATTTCTAATCCGCAGATCAACGTGTTTGCATATCTTGATGCCATGCCACTGTAAATCAAGAAATTCCTTACAAGGCTGGAATGTGGGATGGGCAAGGGAACATTGTTAATTTGGCGTGTACCATATACCGGCTATGGATTGGGAAACTGATACTTATTTTTATGACTTAGATAAGCTATTTCCAGAATAAATAAAGATGGGAAAGTCAGAATGATAAAAACGGGTTTACAGGGGTTCTTGGATTCGCATTACATATATTTCGAACAGATGTCGAAAGCAAGCTCCTAAAAGGGCAGGGCATATCTGAGATATGACTCAACAAGGGCATAATACACGTTACGCGCAACTCCTCCACCAAGCTCCCGAAAGCCAGCCCGAACAGAAGAACAACTAGATGCTAATCTTTTGGTTAACTTAATGCTATGAGGATAGAATTTTAGATTTTCATCAATACGCAGTCCCAGTAACTTAGAACTTAGAAGAGTTCACATCCTGGATGGTGTTGTCACCAAATATAAGACCATTAACAGGACAGTTGAAGCCGACGAGATTAGTTTTAGACATGTTCAGGAAGAGGCAGTTGACGTCACATCACTGCTTAATCCTTCCGAGATCCAACTCAATACCCCGCAGCAGCTGCCTCGTATCCCTGTCGCGCTACAGTACGGTAGTGTCGTCTGCAAAGAGCGTACATCATCCAGCAATTTCAAGCATAGTCAAATAATTGAAATTGATTTTTACGTTCCAATACAATTTTTGCAGCAAATTGGATTTTGTTGGGTTTAGGGAACGACGAAATAAAAGTCTAGATTTTGTTAAATAGCCGACGTTTCGCCAAATATATTAGCTTCTTCAGGGCGTTTTACAATTCTAGACCTATGTCCATAATAGATATAAGTGTAAACGGAAATACATTTAGGTAAACGGGACAATACATGGATATTATTAAAATTTGTTAAAATTCAGCGACATATACAACACACATATCTTTGGTTAATATTGTTTATAATTTATAACAATATTAACCAAAGATATGTGTGTTGTATATGTCGCTG
>MU188675.1:34455-68231 GCA_016904865.1 Pissodes strobi
GCTTCAAAAATAAAGTCAATTAGAAGATACCAATCTCCGAAAATAAACTTTCAAGCAAGCGAATGTACGGAAATGATTGATTGGAGCACCACTACTCTTTCACCACCACATTTGCTGCGAAGAGTGTCTAACGAAGAGATTTGGGTAAAAATCACATCAGGTGGAACAGTCAATGAATGGAACTTTGACAAATTCCCCTGTCACACCCAAGCGGTAGAGCGGTGCGTAAAACTGGTCACCGAGGTATCCCAAAAAGTAGTCGGCTGGGAGAACAGAGATGGTTTTATTAGAAGTAGGCTCTATTATCTACAGCTGCCAGTTTGCCAGGTTTTTCTAGTAAAGGTGAATTCAATATGCCTAAAGCCAAATAAAGATCTGTGTTTATTGTTTAACTAAAAGTTTTAAGGTCTTGAAAACTAGATAGGATACCTATTACCTAAACATTAATTTATTATTTCGGTGCCGCAGTGCAATTTTGTTTTTTGTTTTTTAGCGAAATATGTTTTTTAAGTTTTTAAAATTAGATTACAATGATTTGTAGATACGTTTATATGTTATTAATGTTATATGTTAAAGTTTATATATTAATTATGTTATATATTATAATGTGCATTCATCGATTTATTGATATTAAATGCGACAAATTAAGGATATTTTTGTGCTTTGCGCTACCTGAAATGAGATATTTATAGCTGTTTTAATATTTCTGAGTGTTTTTCAACCTTTGAAAATATTTTTTTTTACTGTAGCAGTTCAATATAATATTTTGTTAAATTCTAAAAAAATCCTGTAATATATCGTGATTTCGGAAAAAAATCGAAATTTCAAGTGCAATGCGCTACCTAGGGGTTACGTTTAAAAATGTTTGTTTGTTTGCTTCTTACTTATCTACTCTAGGGGCAAGTTTTTCACGCTATAGCGTTTTCAAAAAATAATAAAAGCATTATTCGGCCCACCCTAGTGTTCAATTTAAAAAAATAAAAGTTTGATTTATAGCTAAAAAATGACAGCTCATAGCAAAAATCTGACTACGCCACTGGATTCTACGTAAAAAAGTTTATAAGAGCTAGTTTTTAGCTTTGCGATATGTTAAAGGATAACGGAGATACCAGGGGGTCCCAAAATGCATTATTTTCAATTTCGCCCTGTATCTCAGAAACGAAACGGGCTATGACAATTTTGTTTATACCATCGTTCTTTTCACAAAAAAGTAGCACAGTATTGCGAAAACCGCAACTCTCTATCTTTACTCGTAAGTGAGATACCCCGTAATATCATCGAAAATGGGACACCCTAAAACGGTAACTTGTCCTGTTTTCACACTCTGTATATTAACCGATCGTAACCAAAATCAACAGGCTTCGAGGGTTTGTGGACCTACAATATATTCACCAATTGACACAACGTTCAACCGTTGAGCACTTGAGCAGTTTATCTTCAAACACACGGGGAGTCACTTAAAAACACTTACTAAGTCTCTCCTTAGCTTCTATATACAATGTACTTCAACTTCCTGCAATTAAGAATGACTTAAGTTGGAGTGAATTGAGACTATGCAGTAATATGCACAAATAGCCTCGGTTGGCGCAATGACGTCGAGAGTTTATTTTACCTTGCAGAGTAATTTGCACTGGAAAACATCACACTTATGAGTGTGTAAGAGAAAACTTCAATTTAAGAAGAGAGCATGACAGGGATGCTTTTGTAGAAATGCGGTTTTAATACACGCAACAAAATGCGGTAAGCTGACCCGAGCTTGTGTTTTGAAATAAGTGGATTGTATGGTTCGAAGCAGTTCTGCGTCTAGTTAAACTGATGATGAATAAACGTTGTGACAAGAGATGGTGCTAAAGCCTAGTTCTCAGAGCTTCGACTGTCGCCAGCTACACTCTTTCTGGCCAATAGGAGACAAGGAACGTCAGAACCTTTAACCTCCTCCGAAGTGTCGCCAGTTTGTTGTCTCTGTAGTTGGTTTGTATCAACTTCACTTAATTTTCATTGGAGATATTGTGTAAAATGACAGATGGTTGACATCATCGTGACGTGACAGCTGTCGCTCGACATTGAAAAGGCAAGGAGTGGGGATTGTCGCGGGCGACAGTTGAAGCTCTGAGAATTAGGCTTAAGGGTGTCGCCGCGAGTTTTTAAAGGGCATTGTTTGGAATGCGATACACAGATGCGTGGAGTATTAATATAATACGAATTAAATCGCTAGATTTGATAACATATTCAAATGGTTTTTTGACATCAATAGAATATAAAAGTTTGTTCTAATAATATCTTATCACCATTTTTAACCACTTTGACATATAGCCCAATATATAATTGGGGGTAAAAGATTTTTCTTCTTAAGATTATTTTGTATGGTAAGAGGTACCTGAAACTAAGTTTGCGACCTCGAAAGCCCTGGGAAGAACTTTGGTAGACGAAAAAACTCGAAATGTTGGCACTTTTCTCAGTTTTTTGCTTGTTATTCAAAAACTACACGCCCTCCAGCAATTGTTATTCTTATCAAAGTTAATGTAGATAAAATTCCCTATAAAATGCATTGGCCATACTTAATTTCATATCGTCTTAACCTTTCCTACAGGTCTTTGAGCTTTGATAAAAAGAAATGAAAACCTGCTATTCACTGCTGCGCTAATACACGATTTTTTTTTTATGGCAGTGGCACACACACTAAAGGGAGATCCTATGGCGCTCGACGAGCGGTGTGTGTGCGAAGATGTTGATTGGCACGGTTCTTGAATATTTGTAGGTTGTAATTAGTGGGAAACAGATATCCTGGAAGTGAGTCCCACAGTGATGCAGTGCGCCAGACAAACGAGTTCTGGTAAAGCGATGTTCTAGGTGTTTCTAGTTGTACGACGAACTGGTGCGCTCCTGCCGTCTGTCGGGACTGTCTGACAGGAGTTGCCAGGGGCGGGATTAGGCGGGCCAAATCCTGGGAACATCTGCCGTGAAAGTATCTGTAAAACAGAGACATCTCGGCCACATGTCTGCGATGTTCCAGACTATCCAGATTCCGGGTCAACTCCGGATCGCCGACGAGACGCACAGCCCTCTTCTGAATGGAATCCAGCAGCTTTAGGGTATGCTTTGGTGCGGCACCCCAGATATGTGAGCAATATTCTAAGCACGGTCTTATTTGCGCTTTGTACAGCAAGAGCAACTGCTGCGGTGTATAGAGTTTTTTGTTGCGAAATAGCGCACCAAGCTTCTGGGAGGCTGATTTTGCGATGTTAGCAACATGGTCATGCCATGACATATTGCTGTTGACCGAGACACCCAGCAGCCCGATTGACGAGGATGAAGAAATGGTCGATCCTGCCATAATGATGTCAGGGCCCGCTGTATTGGCCCTCTTAGTAAACGTTGCTGCTTGGGTCTTTGCTGCATTGAACTGGACCAAATTTCGGTCGCCCCAAGTTTGAACTTTCTCCAGGTCTTGATTAATTGCTGTAATCTGCCCCTGTCTGCGGTGATGAGTCTCAGTCGCTGGTAAGGGTTTTTCTGATCTAAAGTGGGAGACAAGGGTACTGTCATCTGCAAAACTGTAAACAGGATTATTCGTTTCGATCAGCAGGTCATTAATATAGATGAGGAACAGAGTTGGTGAAAGTATTGCGCCCTGAGGCACGCCCGCGTTGATGGTGAATGAGTCCGAGATGTGTCCATCGACTGCAACGTGTAGGGATCGGTTCTTAAGGAAACTGGCCAGCCAGCTGCAGAGAGAGGCGGGCAGTCCCAAGGACGGCAGTTTGTTGAGCATTCCGTCATGCCAAACTCTGTCGAATGCCTTTGAAATATCCAACGCAATCGCTCGAGACTCTCCGTAGTTTTCAATTGCCTTACTCCATATATGAGTGACATAGGCCAATATATCTCCTGTCAATCTCTCTTTGCGAAAGCCGTATTGATTATCGCTGATTATTCTGTTGCTCTCGAGGTACTTGAGTATCCGGCGCCGCGGATTTCCAAATCGTGATTTCCTTTAGCTTCGCAGAATTCTATAAGCACGATGCGATCACGAAATAGTCCATAGACCATAAGACATGCTGCGCCTTTTTATCTTAAGGTGTGAAACGAATTTTATACCGTCTTAACCGTTTTCTTTGAAATCTGATGAAATTTTCCAGAAAATCTTAAAATACAGGTGTTTGTTAATTTTGATCATATTTTATTTTTTCATGATTAATAGCCATTATTTATGTTATAAAAGTTGTGATAATATATATAATATGTAAAAGTAAAGTTTAGGTTTTCAGGAAAAAAGATTAAAAAAAGTTGTTTTTATTTTCAAGAGAAGTGATTAGCATTACTCTCATTTGTTTTAAGGCCCAGGGTGAGGCTCCTCATCCTCCGAAAATTCGTCTTCCACCTCTTCAGCTTCTGTATTTTCTTCTTCCTCGTTAACTATATCCTCGTCCTCTACATCTTCAGCTTCAGTGACACCCTCGTCAACGTCCTCCTCGATTTTAATGAATGGAGCCTTCGAGCAAGAAGTGCTTGAACAATTTGTACAGACTGTGGTTCACATCAGACGAGTTTTTCGATAGGTGTATGCACTGGTGCATCCTTTCTTGCAGCAATTACTTGGGTGATAGTTACTTTTTCATTTAGATGGGGGTGAGACCGAGACTGTCTCGTTTCCACTCCCATTGTAGTGGGTCTAAGCTGTTCCCTAGCCAACATTGTACTTGATAAAATATTCTAAAGCTGTGATGGTTAAGTGCTGGTGGTAATCTAGGCAAAATGAACTCGACCTGGTTATATTATAGCACTAATTTATACGTTTAAATTATGATTATACTATCTACAAAGCCGATAATAGATTAACGTTGGCTGCTAGGGACATCGCGTCTTATAGACATGGACTTGTCAAGGAACGCAAGAGCATCCTGTCATACGGTCGAAATTCGTTTGACACAATAAGATAAACAGGCGTAGCATGCAAGATCGTGCCTTATAGTCTATGGACTTCGTGATTGCATCATGCTTATAGAATGCTGATGTGAAACTGAAAGAAGTCGTTTATTAGCGCAGCGGTGAATAGCAGTTTATCATTTTTATTATCAAACTTCAAAGACCTGTGGGAAAGGGTTAAGACGGTATACAATTAAGTTTGGTTAGTGTATTTTGTAGGAAATTTTGTCTGTATTAACTTTGGTAGGAGTGAATGTTCTGTAGGACGTGTGGTTTTTGTGTAATAAGCAAAAAACTGAATAATTGCCAAAATTTCGAGGTTTTTCTCCTACTAAAATTTCTCCTCGGGACTTTCGAGGTCCCAAACTTAGCTTCAGGCTCCTCTTATCATACCAGACAATCCTAAAAAGAAAAATAATTTTTACCCCCAATTAACGCAACTAGGCGCCTCTCAGATTCTAGCTTGGCCTCTGAAATACGGATACGTAATGGCAAAGCTCGTCCCATCAGCAGGTAGTTCTTGCTGCGATAGTACGTATGTCCATTTATCCCTTCTCTATCTTCCTCATACAATAACGCTCTCTTGTCCAATTGGTCCATTTTAGCGCCTAAATTACATTCGTCGAGTCGTAGTTACTTTATAATTTGGATTATTTTAACCACTCAGTAGCTACTCTGGTTATCCTAAGGTAATTTTAACTATACTTGTAATATTTATGTTTAATTCTAGCCACAAGTCTATAATAAAATTAATTTTTAATTTAGTACTGAAAAATATATATTTTTTTTTGTAAAATAATAGCTGAATGTTTTCAGTAATTTGAAAACTTACTCACCCAAAGGTTATATCATACGTATCTATTGGGTAACTTGTTGCACTACTTTGGCATACCAAGTTGGTTATAGTCCCTTCAAGTCCGAGGCTTTTATACTTCTTGTTATAGCACACTTCAATTACGGCATCGACCGATGTCTGGTTATTGTAGTCATTGGGGCATGTTTGTGGTACGCAGATACCATGTCGCAATTCGGCATGCCTATAGTTTTGAGGATTGGCACTAACATTCTGAGAAATATTACAATCAAATTTTAGTAAATATACTGTCGACTGGCAGCCCCCACTTTCATTCCCCAATCCCCTTCTTCCTAAGCTCATTCTTCCGTCAAAGACTCATCCCAGTTTATACAGCACACGGTATATTTTCACATTTATATGAATACTCAGAATACACAAAATTGGGAACAATTAAAGAACGTGTTCATCCTTTATGAAATATTTTCGCTTTGTTCCTATGCTGACAGATTTAACGCTAATCTGTTACTCAGTCTATATATATTTTCTTAATCAAAGGGAATAAGGATCAATATTGTCAACTATCAAAGCCAGAACCGAAAGAGTGTAAAATATCTTCCTGCTAGTCATCGAATCGAGTGAATTACAATAAAAATTTGTTAGATAAACTGTTGCTTATTTCTCCGGTTCAGTTGTAGACTCTTGGATAAGGCCGCTTCGGCTCTGGTCCCATGGTGTAAATTGCGCAAGTGCTATTTAGTAATGAAGCTGGAAAAGTAAAAGAACTGGAAAATGCTTGACGTTTCAAGGAACAAATCTGCCCCCGTTGTCTGAGATAATAAAAATGTTTAATAAATGCAATTAAATCAGTAATAACTCGTGCACTTTGTAAACTTTTTAATTTACCTGGACAAGATGAAAATAATAATGTCATAACGTTTAATTACTAGCTTGTTAGTTTAGTGTGATATGGAAGTGCTATTAGGTAAATAATTGCTTCGTTTTGAGGTGCTATATATTTTATATTAAGAATTATGTTTTTTTGGTTTAATTAATTTTTTAAGTGTCCCTATCACCTTCAGTTTTTAGCAAAGCGAATCAGGTGATATTAAAATTAGCAGAAACTGAAGCAACACATTCATCTTTATTTAATAACATTAAGTTTAACACCCTGGGGCCAGAGCCGAAGCGGCCTAATTCAAAAATAAGAACTAAGCAACACTTTTTCTAACAAACATGAATCCTCCACAACAATATAGAACATATCTATTAAAATAAAAATATTAAACATTTTCTATCAAGCTTTTCAATGGATAGAGGTCCTGGGTTCGATCGGTACAAGGACATTACAACTTTTGATTAATAAGGTAAAATATAATATAACATATAGGAACCATATTACTCCGATGATAGCGCATCAAACAGTAAATTACCACAGTACAAGCACACATTTTTCAAGTTCTTGAATGGATGTAAGTATGGTAATCACGTTTAACTCAGATACTGATAAAGCAGACTCCTTACTATTTTTCTTTCAAAGTGGCCTTGCACTAAACCCGGCTTACTTGAACTTGAATGTTCTTAACTGTCATCCATTTGGACGAACGCATTGAACCTTCAGAATATTTGAAGGTTCACTTTATATGACCTTGAACTAAATCCCACCCACTTCACTTTGCATGTCCTTGAATCCCGCCTACTAGGGGGTAAATATATTTGGTCTTAATATTATTTGAAGGTTGGCTGTATATGAACCTGAAGTAGGCCCCTTCAATCGCTTGACCTTGGACGTGCTTGACTTTAAATGATATAGCAAAAATCTAAAGTAATCTTGTAAGTCTTTGAAGATTTGAAGAAGTTCAAACTTGATAATAACCTTGAGATGGATAATTTTGACCCGCTTGAACCAATGCATTAGATCTTCGTTTTGCTTGAGTGAATTCAACATTGACTAACTTTGACACTATATCCTTGAATGACCCTGCAGGAGTTTTAGATTTCTCAAATTTAGCTTGTGATTTGTTTCTTAGTTTGGTGTTAAAACCAATATATTTTTTCTGCTGCGGTGATCGATTAAATTTTAATAATTCTATATCGGCCTTATGGCATTTCAAGTAGCTGGTTTCAATGTTCGATGATGAACAATATATTTTTTGTTTTAATTTACATTGAGCATTAATATATATATTTTTTAAGTTGGTGGCAAAGCCTTGCTACTAAAAATGTAAGCTCTGAATGATAATGATAAAAGTCATCATCGATACCATTATATTAAGATGTATTATTTCCTACTCAGAGTACCATTTAAATCTCCGTAATGGTAATACTTGTGACATACTATGACCATACACGTTCGTGGGATCCAAATACATTTTATAGTCTAAGAGCTGGCTACGTGGAGGAACGGGTCACTCGGTAAAGTCTAAATTTAGTCAGTTACAGATTCGGTTGTTACCGACATAGCAAGGGGCAGGTCGTCAGAAGTCACCCTGGAAGTAATAGGTGAGGGTAGGGGGTTGAACATGTAATTTTTGTATGAAAATTTTCTGATTAGGTACAGTGCTGAAAATTTGCATCAGTATTGCAGATGATATAAGAAAATAGGGAAAAAACTGTCAGAAGTCTAGGCGGAAGATAAAGGGCCGTCAGAAGGCGCCTATGTTGCGAAAATTTTCGCAACAATTTTGTCACTAGGTACACTTCTGACATTTTGTATACTTATTCTATGATTCAAAATGAAATTACCTGCAAATCGTCAGAAGACTAGGTGGAAGAATAACGGAGATATTATCGATAGTAAGAGTGTCGGAGCTCCACTCAAACCATCATTATATCTCATATTTTTATTTTTTTTTTCATCAAGTTCACTTCTGACGATAACATAATTTAATCTAATATAATTAAAATCCATTTCCAGATCGTCATCAAATTGAACACGTCATCGTCGCTGTTATATACCTATCATTTCATGTGATGTGGATATTGGAGTCATGGGATACGAGAGCATTTTCTCAATATCTGCTGCCTGCTTCATCGAAATACCCAACATGCGGCTAATAGATAGCGTTGCATGCGAACCCCGCGTACTTTGTTATTGGCGGTTATCTTTCGTTTATTATTGCAACTAGCAAAGTTCAAAATTTTATTTTGTTTAATTGGTGCTTTGATTCTACTATCATCTTTTGAACATTCAGATATAAATAATTCTTGTATAGTCCGTTCATTTTCTTCTACATTTAATAGAAAATCAGTCACGAGATCCGATGCACGATGACCTGTTTTGATATTAAATAAAAAATTTCATTATATTTTTTCATTTATCGAATTATTAATTTATTAATGTCTTTCGAAATTACTTCTGACAGTTGAGCAATAGTATATTAAAATATTGTAAATTATGTTCACAAATCGTCAGAAGTGAACTTAATGAAAAAAAAACTCAAATATGAGATATAATGATGGTAGGAGTGGAGCTCCGACACTCTTACTATCGATAATATCTGCGTTATTCTTCCACCTAGCCTTCTGACGATTGGCAGGTAATTTCATTTTGAATCATAGAATTAGTATACAAAATGTCAGAAGTGTACCTAGTGACAAAATTGACTTCTGACAATTTTTTCCCTATTTTCTTATATCATCTTCAATACTGATGCAAATTTTCAGCACTGTACCTAATAAAAAAAATTTCATACAAAAATTACATGTTCAACCCCCTACCCTCACTTATTACTTCCAGGGTGACTTCTGACGGCCTGCCACTTGCTATGTCGGTAACAACCGAACCTGTAACTGACTAAATTTAGACTTTACCGAGTGACCCGTTCCCCCACGTAGCCAGCTCTCCGTCTATTAAAATATGAAAGTTCCGATGAATTATACTTTGGATGGAATTTATTATTAGCGATTGTTTATGCTTTCTCTCAGTAATTCACCTCGAATAATGTTTTTGAAAAAGTGAATCATATCGATATCCGTTAACAATTCTAGCTCTACCTTAGTCAGGCACAACTTGCAATCAAGGGACAAACACGGTAAAGTGTAATATTGGATAGGATCTAATTACAAGCTTTTATTTATTTTCACCTGTGGGTCTGTCTGTCTGTCGGTAATCAAATCTTGCAAGCTGAATTAGAACTACTTCTAAATGTTCGATTGACTTGAAATTTGGTACACGTTTATAGTTCCGATGACAATACAATATTATAATGTTGTTAAGTTTACACCTCGAGACGGGGCACTACTTAAAGTATATACAATTTCGTTTAAAATTGGTACATAGGGGTTTTTGGGGACAAGGAATATGAACTTTTTATCAGATTTTGAAAATTCAAAATGGCGGATCCAACATGGCCGATACTGGGCTAAATGTTGCAAGTCAATTTTAGCTGACTTCTACATATCCAATTGGCTTCAAATTTGGTATGCGTTTGTAGTTCAGCTGAAAATATAAAACTATGGTCTTGCTTACACTCCCCACTCCCTCCCTTTCAAGGGTAGGGTAAGGGGCACTACTTAAAGTATATCCGATTTCGCTTAAAATTGGTATATGGGGGTTTTTGGGGATAGATTTTTAAAATTTAAAATGAGGGATTCAACATGGCCGATTTTGGGTTAAATGTTGCAAGTCAATTTTAGCTGCCTTCTACATATCCAATTGGCTTCAAATTTGGGATGCGTTTGTAGTTCAATATAAAACTATGGTGTTGCCATTGTTTATTGTTATAAAGACAGTGGTGTTGCTTACACTTCCCGCCTCCCTTTAAAGGTTAGTGCTGAAGGCACTACTTAAAGAATGTCTGATTTAGTTTAAAATTGGTATTATGGGGTTTTTAGGGACAAGGAATATACATTTTTTTTATCAGATATTGAAAATCCAAATGACGGATTCAAAATGGCTTTTATTATATACTACGAATCTAAATTTTATAAATAAATATATAATATTTACTAAATTTGTGATTTTGCTATACCATAATACCTACTAAAAAGTAAAAAATAAATAAAAATAAAAATAAATTAAAAACAAGCTTTTATTTAAATGCACTAAAAAGAAGAAAATAAAATTTGAAGTAAATCAAACCCATTATTTTGTTACATTAAACATTTTTATTTCATATAATTTTACAAATATTAAGAGATGAATTAATTATATCTTCAACCAAACTACTAACTAAGTCAAAGCTGGTATAATCTTCATTTTTCTTAATTTCTGCCGTATTTTGAGGAATAAAATCGGCAGTAACATGGGGAACTTCTAAAGTTGTTTTAAAGAGTGGTGGCTCCGGAATTGTTTCTGATTCAAGGGGAATTTCTCGGACCCAGAACCCCGATATTAACAAAATCTAAGTTCGATTCAGGAACATTATCCTCTTTATTTGCGTCGCTGTTTTCGGGAAAGAGAAAGGTACCTACATGATCTAGTTTTAAATTTTTCCTCGGAAATCTCGAAAAATTTGAACTGCACTCACGATCGGCATCATCAGGAAGATATTCAAGATCATCAACTATGGGATAACTGTGCTTCTTTTTGGAGTTCATCTTTTGACTTTTTAACTTTTTATTCAAAACTTTTGTTTAAAGCCAGTGTAACTAATTTCTTACTTACTGCAGGCATCACGTGCGTGTCCTAACAAACTTGATTAGAAGAAAATTACTAAGCTGAAACGTCTCATCTAACTGATAGGACATCCTGCTTCGTTATTTTATTTGAAACCTTTAGATTTTACTAAACTGAAACGTCCTATTTGCGTACTTAGGACAAATTTAATTAGTAAATGAAGATAGTACAAACATTCTTAGCAATCATGTTGTTTTTAGTAGATAGGACGAAACTGAATGTAAGAAACAAGTGCTTTATGATATAATTAGGACGTTCTTGTGTAGGAAAACAGTTGTAGATGCAAGCATCACAAATATGCCTTTAACACAAAAACTGAAATTTTGTCAGATAGGACGTTTCAGCTTAGCAGGGCACTATAGGTGTTGTTTGTTTCTCTTCTTTTGATATGTTCTTCAGTTCCACTGATAAGTAACACTGATGATGGCTTAGACAGAAAGCGCTCTGTTACGTTCTTACAGGAAGTCATTTTTAGATTAAAAGTTTTGGCTAGAATACAAAGGTGTTTCATTTAGTATGTTGGTACATGTACAAAGTATTTACTCTTCATTTAATTAATTGGTATGTTTATATTGTACATGTATATTGCATTGCGCTATGTTAAGGCTTTGAATGTACTGTTACAAGTTTGGCTAGTTGGCATGACTTGGGTGGAATGGGTCAATGATCCCAAGGTCATTCATGGAAAAATTCATATGATGATCATCAAATATCAAGGTTATTCTCAAGTATAAATTTCAAATTATTTTATCGCAAAATGACATCAAATAATTCTTAAGGTCAAAAATTGCATTGGCCAAGTGTCCGGTGACCATTAAATATCAAAGTAAATCTCAGGTTTAACATCTTCATATATTCAATGTAATTCAGATTCAAGGACATTCAAGGTTAAGTAGATGTAGGCGCAATTCAAAGTCATACAAAGTCAAATAAACACGCGTTGGCTCAAGTGAGCCAGAGTTAAGGATATCCAAGGTCAAATGGGCGGTGAATAGTTTAGGGTCACCTATATAAAGAAGTGAGGGGGGACGCCACTATGGCGTTAATATACTACTAACAGGGTTCAGTCCACTACAAAGTAGAAGACTTTTTTAATTGTAATTATTTAGAGTTATGTATTTCAATTTGTCAACAATATCTGAAAAACATCTATGCTGAACGGCAGAACATCTATTAAGATGACAATATCTTAACCATTGACGTAATAAGAATATCTATGGACTCTGGTAATAGTATGACGTCTCCCAGCTGGGCATAGGATGTGACCTGATCTTCAATATGAATTAGCCTAAGTGGGTGGTGCTTGTGATGTAGAGGCACCTACTAACGATATGTTGTTCCATCTTAAATATTATATTATATTCTGCAGCTACTCAATCTATAACATACGTTAAGCTTATTTAATATATTTTTAATTTTAGAAAATGTTTCACATGAGATGGAACTTTGTTATATTAAATGTACCTATCTATAATTCTAAGCAGTATAAAAAAATCCATAAAATTTAACAGCTGTTGAAATATAAATTAGAAATAGTTTCTTTTCTGAAATAGCTAAAACGGAAAGTATATGCTATCCTTTATCAAAAACCGAAACTCAAAAAATATTATTCGTTCCATTCTCTTTAAGAAATTGAAATGAGATCTCGATCTCTAGGGCAGTTTCGCATGTGCAACTCTTTAAGAGGGGCTTATGTAACCGGTTTTGTAATCGAGAGGCTGTCCTTTTTGTCAAGAAGGGAAACGGAATGCTTGTATGTACTTGCAGTTAATGTAGTTGTAATATTGTACTCGCAAATTTATCTCTTTTTGGCAAATAAATGATTTTGAATTTGAATGAGATGCATCTTTATACCTGATAGAATAATAATGATAATTATTTAACATCATGCTATCATGCACGATATATTATCCGGTTAATTAAAATAAAATACATACCTTAATAATGTCCCATACGTCGGTGCTAGAATTTTCGGCAGGATTCAGTAAGAATCTGAATGTACAAAACAGTGCCTCTTTCCCGTTTAACATGCATTGATCAAAATTGTCGTTATAAAATAATTCCGGCATTAAAGCATACTGATTATCTAAAAGCGATGTAAAAAATTACTAAAGAATAAATACATTTTCATGCAATATAGGAAGTTCATTTAAATACGATACACATTTATTAATGTCCTTGAAATCTGATATGGACCAAAGTTTGGTGAGCGTGCCATTTACAGGGTTTGCAATCACCCATAGTTATTTTTCAACCCGTATACTTTAATTGGTTTATTAGACATTTAAATACTTGTACATTAACTGCTTAGCGAATCAATCTATTTGTAAAAATAGTTTTAAAAAAAATTACAGTTTTTTCTTTTTTTACTTCAAGCTATAATATTATTTGATTAAATATTAAGTTAAAAATTTTAAAAACACTTATTTTTTTGTGAATAATAATAGTTATTTCCGTACATGCTCACCCGAATTATCCCGGTCAACAACAAAAAGCATGATTTTATGTGATACAAACATAAAGCTAGGTCTACATATTTTAAGCTTAAATATAATATGCAAGTTGTATAACAATAAGTTTTTAAATATTTTTAATGGTGTAATAATCTCTAATGTAGGGTTCACAATCCGGGTAATTTTCTTTCCCACGTACATCTCGGACCCTTTTGCAAATTTGCTTTCTTCTCAGTAGCTAGAAAAGTTCTGCAAAATGTCCCCCTGTCAAACGGAAAGGCGTAAGCTGGGTTGAAGGCCGCCCTATTGGTGACAACTCCGTTTGATGATATCTGTACACAAGTCCTGGTTTTAGGTAAATATCAGAACAGTTCCATAAGGCTAAATCCAATAGGTGGAAAATTATTTTTACCTCTCTTTCTTGGTAACGTGTAGTTAGCTAAATGTAAGTCCACACGGTCTACCCCACCCATTGTATCATTCCAACTTTTGAATTTATTTTTCTTTGCCTTCTTGTTTTTACTTCTATGCATCCATTTAAATGAGTAGTGTAAATAAGAGAAATATCCTTTTGATCTTTCCACTTGATGAGTGAAACTTTACCCCTTTGGAAGGACGCTAATTCCTCCTTCAATTTCGTATCATTCAGCTCTAGGCATTTCCTTTCATGTCAACCTAAATGTTCCATAAACATATGTTTGCCTGGACAGCAGTAAATCTAAAAGTTGTGAGGAATTAGAAAATTATCCATAGTGGTACTATAGCCTTGATTTAGCAGATCGTTCGATAGCATCATCACTACTAGTGATGAAAATGGAACTGTTGAGCTCACATAGTATAAGTATACACGTATTGATGCTAAATGCGTTCTTTTCAGGGGGAACACATGTTTTTTGGAGTAAATGTAGTCCGAAATATATATTCACTAACTTGTCGACATATTTTATTTAGCTTGGGATTTGGGTACTGCTCAGAATCAAATGTTTCGTTATTTTTAAACGATTGGTTTCAATTACAATGTGATTATTTCAGCATAACAAAATATTGAAAAAACTGAAGTAAATTGCACTCGTCATTTGGGCGAAAATGCACAGTGGCTGCTGAAGAAAACGAAAAAGCTGTTAGCTCTGGGGAATTGGGTTACAAGTTCGAGCAAGTAACAAGTCTGCAGAAATATCGCAATCAGAACTACTTGTTGAAACATTATGACTTGTGCCTGACCCGCTCTCTTCAACATCGTTTTCAATGTCCACCTCATTAAAATTATCGTCAATATTGTTCCCCATCGTTCAGCGTAAAATAAAGCAAAAGATGCGTTAAACTAACTTAAGTTATAGACATAATACCGAATTATACTAACACGAGTCGACACGCAAGCGCCGATATCATCCTACTAGCGTAGACCCGTTTAGCTAACTTATCTGACACATCTCAATCTACGGATTCTACGGCTAATTGCACCACGAGAAAATACAAATATCATTCCCTCTCATACCTATAGATATAAAAAATGCATTCAACACTGCATCCTGCGAAATTATCCTACGTGAATTTGAAAGCAGGGAAATATCTCCGTATCTTCTAAATATAATAAGAGACGAAAACAGAAGTTTAATATATGACGGCAAGAGCAGAGTGGTAGCGGGTGGTATCCCGCAGTGGTCGGTGCTCGTACTCTGTGGAATATATTTTACCACCCTGTGCTCAGATTAAACTATGGAGATGAGGTGGAGGCAATTGGTTTTTACGACGACCTGGCACTGGTGATAAATGCGAAGGATAGGGCGCAACTGATGCTCAGAGCAAACGGGGCACTCCGTAAAATACAGACGTGGACGGAACAGAACAAACTAGAAGTGGCACCAGAGAAGACCGCGTACTTAACGGAAAAAGGAATCAGCGACAACGTATTTAACATGAATGGTATTCAGATTCAGCATGGAAAGTCAGTAAACTATTTGGGTGTCACCATAGGGCAAAATAATTATTTTGGCCCACATGTAATAAAAGCAACAAACAAAGCGGCAAGCAAACTAGCAGCACTAACGAGGATCATGCCAAATATGAAGGGGTCCAGACTATGAAAAAAGACAGATGCTTTATGCAGTGATGCAATCAATGCTACTGTATGGCTCAACTATTTGGGGCGACATCATTCGCAATTACAAGAAGATACTGGAAAGCATCCAGAGAAAAACACTTCTTAGAGTAGGGAGAGCAAACAGAACGATCTTATCAAAAGCCATCTAGGTAATCACAGCAATACCCCCTATGGACCTAATAATAAACGAGCGACTACAGATTGAATTAATGGAAACCCACAAACCCAGCCAGCACGCGAAGATGCAAGAGAGAGTACTCTAGGAAAATGGCAGCAAACCTGGACGAAATTGAAGACAAAGCACAATGGGCAAAGCGACTAATACGGAACATAAGTACCTGGGTAAAATGCCAACATAGAACGACAGACTATTTCATGACGCAGGCGCTGTCTGGACATGGCTCATTCAGAACATATACCAAAAGACTAAACAAAACAAATGACAATTGCACATATTGCGGAGATACGGACACACCAGAGCACATCCTCTTTGCTTGCCCGAGATGGCAACCGCATTGGACAGCAGTAACACTGAGCATAGGGATAGAGTTAAACGCTGATAACATGATCGAGACGATGATAATTTCAAAAAGAAATTGGCAGGCCACTTATAAAATGGTCAGAACTGTCATGGAACATAAAGAACGAGAAGAAAGCAGGATGCAACAGGAATAAGGGAAAAAGCTCTGGAATGTTATACCTGTCCAGGGTGGTTCCATTCCAGCGCTAGTCGGGGAAGGGAGTTTAGTCGGTAGTCCAATCCTCTTAAAAGGGCAGGAGTCCGACACACACTTCGAAACACAAGAACGAACGAGAAGTCCAAACAGTCGATAAACCCTTGTCCTAATCCCAAGCAAAGAAAACAGATTACGTTAGTTTAGGATAGTTTGGGTTAGATTGGGTTAGGTTGGATTAGTTATTATTTTCGAGGGGCAGGAGCAAGTTTTCTTGATTTTCGGTTTTTATTTTGTTTTTATTATGTAGGTAATGACCTTTATATATTCGTTTTTAAACCATAACGAAACTAATAGGAAATACTTTTTTCTTCAAACGTCATTAAATCCGTCATTACTCGACTGTGTAGGCGGCCGTGAAGTTTCGTTTTTCCTCCGCCGGAGCTTTACTTTTCACTTTTCCGCCGGCGGAGGTAAAAGTGTTACCATAGCAACATAGATACAATACAAACAGACAACAAAATAAGCGTCAACAACTCAAGATTTATTAAACTACAATTTGTATTTATCACTAAATTTGTGACTGCATTTCTAAAAATCACTAATTTAGGAACAAATTGGTTATTATTTAATCGAACTTACTCAATAACTGCTGATCAATACGGAATTAAAACGCAATCGGAGACCAAATCTTAAAAAATAATTATTGTTGACAGTGTCCACTGACAGCTTGATGTTACATTATATTAACCGACACCGGTCTAGGCAAGGCCACCTACGACCGTGGTCTAAGCCGCCTTGCGAAGCCATTTATCTTTAATAATAATTAGATATTATTACTATTAAAAAGACATGTTTTTGCATTAATTTGTCGACATTTGAAGAAAAAACAGCATATTTTATTTGGAGGAAAAGTTACTTTTCATGGCTTGCTCTCTATTACCAGCCTCACTCCGTTCGGCTGTTAAACACGAGCGCGCCATGAAAAGTATCACTTTTCCTCCATATAAAATAATATACTATTTCATCCGCTTTAAATTTTAATAACTAAAAGCTTTGCCTCCAGAGGAAACCGGAAAATGGTCAAAGCGTTCGGAAATATGGAACAACTCATTCCATATTAGAAGTAATTTGCAATCAACTGATAGTAAACTATCTAATATGTGGTTGTTGTTTCCGAAAACCCTTTAAGAAGTTAAATGATATAATTAAGCTTATTTTCTTATTACTTATTTTCACCATTACCTATCATAGTACACATTATAATTTAACTTCTCATCTTCTTTCAGATTATTTCTTCTGTTATATTATTATTTTTATATAAACTCACCTTTGAATCTAGCAGGCAAGAAATAAACCGATGTTCACTTGAAACGCAAACGAAAAATGTGTAGCTTTTAACATACCTATCTCTAAAAATGCAAAATATTTTTAATGCCCTTTCAAAATATTAAAACACATTTCATGGCCTAGCCACTAGGCAACCGCATGTTTTTAATATTGTGCATATTTTGTATGTACAGGGTAGTAAACACATACCTAAAAATTTTATAAAATTTAATTTCTCTCGAAAAAACATTTGTTTTATTTTTTGTTTCTTTCAATGATTCTTAATCAAAATGTAACAAACAAATTCTGGGATTTTTTTTAACACTCAGCTTTTTTCGAAAAATTACTTTTTTAAGGTAATAGGTAACTTTTTATTTGTCAGGCTGGAACTCGTCATCGTTATTTAATAAGAATGGACTAATATCCCCGTCGAAGACATAATTCTACGCTATTAAGTAAAAATTCACAATATACAGGATGCTTACAAAATGTTAATCAAATTTTAGTTTTGGTTTACGAACATTTTGAATTTTTTAACCACTCTGTATATTGTGGATTTTAGTTATTTATTTAAAAATGTATGTCTATGAAGGGGATATTAGTCAAAAAAAATTAAGCCATGGTTACTTAAGACTTCCACGCTTTATATTTGAAAGGTCATACTGAAATTTCCGACATTGTTTTTTTTATATTTTGACTAAGAATCATTTAAATGTAACAAAATAAATAAATGTGTAAATTTTCGGGGCAAATCAAATTTTATAAAAGTGTTTGTTTACTACCCTGTATACTGTATATACAAATTATGCACAGTTTAAAAAGCACCTGATAGCTTAGTCTTATATGCCATGAAATGTGCCCTAATGTTTTCAAAAATGCATTAAAATGTCTTTTTAGTTTTGAAGATACGTAATGTATGTAGATCTAGACCAAAGATTTTATGCGTTCAAGTGAACAGCAGTTTTTAAGAATCGCACTATATTTGTGGGAGAAAATGGAAAACTAAGCTTCTCACAATTGCACGATCGTGCAGTAGTAAAATATGTTCTAAATGTAGTATATTTCAAGAATTTCGGAAATATAATTCAAATACTTTAACAAGATTAACAATAGGTACATACCAGTTAAGCCTTATTTCTAACGATGACTCATCAAGGAAATTTTCAAATACACTCTACCTAGGATTGCCAGAATTTTAAAAATACCCTATTTCTAAAAATCCAAAAGGAGTACCAAAAATACCCAATTTCAAGACCGACGTATTTGTTACACAAAAATTAAAGTTCCTATGATAAACTTTAAAATATTTATTATCAGATAGTTATACTTAGTTTAAAGGCTTAAAGCTATAGATAGGCATCATGTTTTTACCTCATAGGTTTAACACCCTATTCGATTTAAAACCTATTACATGAGCACAAACTTAAATTTAAAAAACACATAAAATTTAATATAAACAAAATCTCTCAGTACTCTGTTAAATAAAATTTTGGAGCAAATTTGGACGCGGTTGGGATTTTATGACGATTCGGCGTTAACCGAAATTTCGAAAATACCCTTTTTCAAAATTTACATCTGGCAAGCCTAACTCTACCTAGGTGTACGTTCATCAATTCATGCTTACCTGTAATATCGCTGATTGCATTTTGAGCACTAATAATAAATAATGTTGTCACAAGCAAAAATTTAATCCTAAACATCGTTGCACTTAAAAAAAAATTACTTTATCAGTTCATTTGGTCTTGTCTTTAGTTAGTAAGTGACAGTACCCACAAAGATTCGCAAAATAATTCTGACTTCCACTTATGGCCTGAAAACGGACAGCGGTTTGCGTAATTTTCTAGTTATTCCACATAGCAGAACAATTGACCTCTCAAAGACATGATTAAATAAAGATTACTACATTTTTTGCCCATTTTTACTACCACTTGTTTGACATACGTTATAATATTATGTAAATTAAAACAGAAGCGAAGTTTTATTAAAATATCATTTTTATGGACTATAGTAAATTGTCATAATATAATAAGTATACCTTATTTTACAGAAAACATGAAATCAAATCTGGCATATAATTTATATATAGATTCAGTTTCATTTAGTAACACCAGGGGAAACGTCAGAAAATCCGTAGGCTCTCCCGCAAAATGTAGGATCGCTTCCCCCCTCACATCTCGCATACTCTCACATGTGGTACAAACTGATAAAATAAATAAAAGTCAAACAATATTTGCAAATATATATACTTAGGTACTCAACTACGTTGAAAAATATTGCCTAGATGAAATATAATCAATTATAAAGATAAGAAATAAAATATAATTTATGGGCATTATACTTTTTGCTCACTACACATGGGGTGAATCACCCCGTTGTCGGCCACTTAACTGAATTTTCAGAATTTTCACATAAACTAACGTTTAAAAAAAGCTGATTGAATATTTGGACTGTTTTCTCTGATAGTCTTTCTCTGATAGCCTGTGGTATACTAAATTAATAATATATTATTTAAAAATGAGAAATATATTAATTTTTTTTTTGGTAAAATATAAAGAAATTTGCTTTTTGCTAGTTCTTGGCCACTTGCTTATTTTCTCCGCCACTTGATCATTTTCTAGGCCATCAACATGCCAATTCATGGCCGGATGGCCGAAAAAAAAAACAAAGACATATAAAAAATATAGACATGTTTGTTTACTAAATATGAAGACGACAACATTGTTCCCCTTCTTCTTTTCCGTCTTATAAAATAATACGCAAGCCGTACTATTACCAGAGTACCTACAAATATATTTATTTATACCGTGCTATTACTTACGGCTACTGCGGCGCTGTTGCCGATGACCCCTATAAGAATATGCTTGTATGATGGAAAATCGGCAGCTTGTTTTTAAAACTTAACAGAAAAATTACAACAGAGCATGTTAAAATATAAATTTTTCGCTTTATAATATACCGTGTAGATTATAATACTAACATAAACATTTATAATGCAAGACTTGAATCGAAATGGAAACACAAAAAAAATACGAAGTGTTATATTAGAAACTTTATGTAAACTGGGCCCTATGTCACTAAATTAAATTAAATTATGAATGTTTTGAAATATAATTCATCTACATTTTTGTACGAATTATATTTTTTATCATTGCTTGAAATAAGCAGATTACATTGGCCCTTACGGTAAAATAAATAAAAAAATTGAAATATCTCGCTTCGAACCTGGGCAAAATCTGATTGAAATATACCCATTTTTGTATTCACCTCGCATTCTCTCCGAAATGAAGGCTCAAATCAAAAATGTTTATTCTTGCAAAAAGTTTGCCTTAAATATTTAGAATACATAGGTGCCATGAATACATTTTTTTCTCAAATGGTAGTGGGGGATTTACCAATATTTTTGATAAGAAAACAAATTGCGAACCAATTGACAACAAATTACTATCCTCTATAGTCACGAAGAAGCTGATACTAGGATTTTGTTGCATTATACTCTCTGCTAAACATTGTATGTATTATTTGACATGCATGGTGGACTCCAATGACACTGAAGTACTTGTACTTCTGGTGCATATTAAAAATATATATATTTCTAGAGAACTTGGGGCGAAATGTGGAAGAGGAAATTCGGTGCGATATGTGGCCGTTCATGACACCAACTCAGAAAAAACTTGAAAAAAAAATTACCTGCATTTCATGCTCTAACTGGTTGTCGTACAACCAGCCAGTTTTCAAGATTAGGAAAAATAAAATGTTGGAAAATTTATCTAAATTATTCCGATTATTTAGACGGTATTGGGTCCAGGAATTTTCAGATGGCATGTTCAATAACATAGAGAAATTTATCATAAAATTATTTTCAACAAATCCAAACATTTCGTCTATTAATATTTTCAGGACACTATTGGCCTATTCATCGCTAACTGAAAAAACTAACCCCTACAAAAAATAGTTTAAAATTTCGCAGTATGAGAGCACATTATCAATCTAAGGTGTGCTTCAGTTCTTTAGAAACAAATCCCCTATTACCAGAGGTGATAGAATGCGGATGGAAATTTGAGGAGGCAGGTGGTATCCAAATCATCCTCAATTTTAACAACACCAGCATTTTCTTCGGATGTAAAAGTATTTGTTGCATGTGGATGTAAAAAAAGGTAAATTATTATTAGATGAAATAGGTACATAATAAAACTCAATCAAATAATTTTTTATTAAATTGTATGGAAGCAAGCTTGTAGACGCAGAGGAAATTAAATAGGTTGCATAGGAGCATGCAAAAAATACTGGAAGGCAATATTGAAGTCATTGTGTCTATTCCTGCAGGAGATACAGACACTGAAGATAAATAGATTTTGTTATTATAAAGAATTTTTACATTTTCAGTTTTTCTATTCTGAATAAAAGCTAGTCTTTTTTTTTTAATAGCAGTTGCATTAAGTATACGATTTCTTTCTACTTCTTTATTACCTAGCATCGTATAGGAAATAGTTATTTGTGTATTTAGAGCGCAAAGTAACGGATTGCCGCTTGAGAAAGAATGTCTTTCGAAAACGGCAATCTTACTTTGCGCTCGAAAAACACACATAATAGCTTTGTTCTAGCATGAAATCTCAAACGGTTTGAAACCTCCGGAGTTTGCGCATAGCGATATAAGCGTCGCTTTTATTGCTATGCGCAAACTCCGGAGGTTTCAAACCGTTTGAGATTTCATGCTAGAACAAACCTATTATATTCGGGCTTCGGGCATATTTAGAACAGGAGTGCCAGCAACAAACTGTAACAAACGTACGACTGTTATTTTTTTATCTTCGGTTTCCATGACCATTCATAGCACACTCGATGGAAAAAGGGGCATTTTTCTTTTCCATGTTCGCGCTAGAGCGCAAAATAAGGCTCCACGGCATTAATCGATTTTGCGATTTCATTTGAATTTAGCAATTAGTTATTTTGCGCGCGGCTGTAGAACAAATACATTTCAGTATAATGGAAAATGTCTTCATTGACTTTATTCAATTAATAATAGCTATTATTATTATTATTATTATTATTATTATTATTATTATTCTAACCCGTAATGGTGTAAAAGCACTTATTGTATTGTACAATAGGCGCGAGAGAGACGAAGCTATGAAGAAAAGTGAGATACGGGAGTGCTCGGGAAGCGAGAGATCGGCCGGTCGCTGCTTGAAGAAAATTACTTTTTTACATTTAATTCTATTTTTCCATTATCATTTGGGAAAAAAAATTTATCCATGCACCTAAGTATTCTAAATACTTAAGGCAAACTTTTTGCAAGATTAAAAATTTTTGATTTGAGCCTTCATTTCGGAGAGCATGCGAGGTGAATACAAAAATGAGTATATTTCAATCAGATTTTGCCCAGGTTCGCAGCGAGATATTTCAATTTTTTGATTTATTTTGCCATAAGGGCCAATGTAATCTGCATATTTCAAGAAAGGATAAAAAATGTAATTCGTACAAAAATGTAGATGAATTATATATGAAAACATTCATAATTTAATATCCTACACGTTCATATAATAATCTCGATTTTTAGGTATGCGCCCTTTTGCCCGTTCTGAATTTTTATTACCTTCGGATTTTGAATCAATATAATAAAGCCATCATTCGGTGAAAATTTTAGCTTGCAACCCCGAGATGCCCACAGAAGTCAAAATAAGTTATAAGTAGCACTCTACTATATCATATTGTTCATGAAATCAGCGGTACTCCTTCTTGCGGCGCAGGCCGCCAAATTCGCGTAGCCGGCAGTCGTCTAGTCTAGGAGGAACTGGCCGCCATGTCCATGAAAACAGAACATCCATTCATTTGAAGCCAAATATTACATTCCATACGTCCAAATACTCCAACTGTAACTTAATTTTTTTTTTAGTTATGTGCTTATTTCAGTGTTAATAAATTATTCTTATATGTCTAACTGGATAGGTTATTTTCATTTTTGTAATGGCTTATTATTTTCTGCTTGGCAGCAGGCACATTTCAATGTTACTTGATTTTCAACAGGTGTCCTCTAAAATGTTACGTGTGCAGCTTCATCATACGGTAAATGAGATAGCTCAGTACACGCTAAATGAAATCACTTAGGTCATATTTCACAAACCAAGTTTTTCAGAAAATCATCTTCTGTATCGCTTATTAATTTTCGTCTGCGCAAAGAGAATAGGTACATCAGTTTGAATTTTTTGGCTACAATTTTCTTTGACTAATTTATATTTTTGTTTGCATTTTTGTGCTCTGTTTCTCCAGTCTTTCATCTTTTTTCATCTGTTTATTTATTTTTCTTGTTCTAGCTTTTCAATATGTTTTCTCCAAACTTGGACGAGATAGCACTTGCCAATTTTTCTTTCTTTGTATTTTCCTAGCCTTTTTTATAGGTTCCGTAAATTTGAGATGGCGAGAAAATCGGCTCAACACTTCTTCCACCTCCACAGTTCTTATACGGGTCTCTTCTTTAGACCATTTTGGTGTTAAGTCATTAGTAATCCCCAATTAGAATCTTTAATGGCAATTCCATTTTATTACTTTCCCCCTTTTCTTTCTTTTTTAAATTTGCCGTTATTTATTTCTTCAATGGAAATAATCTCAAGTGGCTCCATAGGTACTACAGTTTCTACTCACAAAAGAAAAATGTTTAAATTATCGGCAATTGTATCCTGCTTATTGATGGTAATTTTGCTTACAACATTAATATTTTGTTGTTGTCTTACATTCCTGCCATTGTTAGTATCTAATGTTATATCATTTATTGTTTTACAAATTATGTCTGTATCAATGCCGTTATTTTTTTATTTCTTTTCTTCTAGAAAGTTGATAACTTTTTTTGCTGATTTGGCTTCTACATAGCTTATTTTTTCCACATTCTTCGTGTCATCGTCATTTCTTTCTAATTAATTTTTTACACTTTAATGTAGTACACATTTTTTGGATTCAAAGAAAACAAGCTGCATTTGCGGAAGCGATTCTTAATACTTGTTCCATATCTGCTTTGTTTAACGCCTGCTGAAATATTTGATAAAAATGCACAGACATCTTGTTCACTTTGCCATAGTCTAATAGTCTTCTTCCCTTCATGCTATAATAGCCTAAGCACACTGCACACTTACATCAGCCGGCTGTAGGATGTGAGTTGTGTTTGGGGGAAGGGAATATAATTTTTTTCATAAAATTCCCTGAGAAATGCATTATGGCGGGATCTCGGTCCATCAATAAGTGATAGTATTGGCCTCTTAATATTATTGTCTTTAAGCCACTAGTTAAAATCACTGCAAACATACGTCGTTTTTCATCCATCCACTTTCAGATCTTCCCGACATCCAATTTCCTGGCATAATATTAATCAATGCTTTGGGATGTCTCACGCATGGGGAAACAACAAGTGGTGGAGAAAAAAAATATTCTTAATATGTGTACTGTTAATGTATCTTTTTCGTTGCCTTGTTTAATTGAATAAATATTTTTATAGCCAGCCCAAAGAAAAACCGGATACATCACCATTAAAAATGCCGGAAGGGTCCCCCATAATATCCATAATATTGTTTTCTTTTGAGAACTCTCCTATTTGTGAAAACCAGGATCTAGTATATTTTTCCGTGATGGCTGCTCTCGCTTTGTTAATACTCTCGGACTCACTTAATCGAATCTCTGGGTACCTTTTGATAAAACACGTATAGGGGACACCGGGGCGCAACGGGGTACCGGGGCAGAACGGGATTGGTTTTAAATTTCCCGCTCCAGGTTGCCGATATTACTAGCGCCCCCTGCTATTATATATTAGAGTCCCGCGCATTATCTGACAACATCAAACAAGTGATTGCATACAGTTAAGAGTGTTTTCGACCAAACGTGGTAAAATTGTATGTGTTCGTATAACTTTTCGGCTTTTTTAACACAAAGTAAGTAAATTGTTTGTTTGTTTTGACGCTTGTTGTTTATTTTACCTTATACGGCATGTTTTTAAGTATCTTTTGACATTTATACTTTAAGACTTTGACAAAGAATGTCTGGTGAAACGTTATGTTTTGTAATTCGAAGCATCTGGGGCAGAATGGGGTGGGGCGGGATGGGGTCATTTCCCATTCCGCCCCGGCTTTACTTAATTATCAAAATTTAAGCTTTGTGATATTTTCAGATGGTTCGCAAATATGTTAAAAAGACCGCTAGACAGCAGTGGAGTACTGAATCTATGGAACTAGCAGTGGATGCGGTAATTAGAGGCGTAATGGGCTACAAAAAAGCGTCAGACCAGTTTAACGTTCCGCAAACTACATTAGAGAGGTATGTAAAAAAACGTAGGGATGATCCAAATTCAAAGGTTGACAAAACAGCAGGCAAATATCAATGTGTTTTTACTAATGAACAAGAGTTGGAACTGGTTTCGTATTTAAAGGATATGCAAAAGAGACTGTTTGGTTTAACAATAAAAGAACTAAGAAGGTTAGCCTATCAACTAGCGGTTCGAAATGGTTGTAGGCATCCATTTAATGAAGAAACAGAAATGGCAGGGGAAGATTGGGCGCAATTTTTTATGAGGCGTCATCCAGAATTAAGCTTGAGAAAGCCCGAGGCTACTTCTGGAGCGCGTGCGATGGGATTTAACAGAGTAGCAGTCGCGCAGTTTTTTACATTGTTAAATCAAGTTATTGTTAAACATAATATTACTGGGGAAAGAATTTATAATTGCGACGAGACTGGTATTACGGTTATTCCTAAGCAACATTCAAAAATTATTGCCAATAGAGGACAACGTCAAGTGGGCGTATTGACTTCTGCTGAGCGTGGTAACACAGTAACGGCCGAAATTTGTTGTTCTGCTGCGGGAAATTTCATGCCTCCAATGTTGATTTTTCCCCGAAAAAAGAAACAACAAGAATTTGAATTAGGTTTGCCGCCTGGTGGTTGGGCTGAAGTTAATGACTCTGGATGGATGACTGTAGAAGTGTTTTTGAAGTGGTTTAAAAAGTTTATTGAATTTTCTAATGCAAAAAAACAAACTCCTATCCTCTTACTTTTTGATGGGCATGCTTCCCACACCAAAAACCTTGAAGTAATCGATCTAGCTCGTGAAAATGGCGTCATTTTATTGTGCTTCCCACCTCACTGTTCGCACAGACTCCAGCCTTTGGATGTTGCGTTTATGAAACCTTTGAGTCTATATTACGAAGACGAAGTGCGAAAATGGTTACGGTCAAACCCAGGTAAAGTTGTTACTTTATTCCAAATATCAACCTTATTTGGGCAAGCCTTTATTAATGCTGCGAACATGAAAACTGCGCTAAAAGGTTTCGAGAAAACGGGTATTTGGCCAACAAATGAGGGTATTTTTAATGATGATGACTTCTTACACTCGGAGACAACTAATATTCCCATTGCTGAAACTCAAGCCGGTCCTGAGCCTGAAACAGAAGCCGATCCTACTCCAGCGGATGAGTCTGAACCACAAGCTGCTCCTAAAATCGATCAGCCTCCAGAAAATCAAGATTCCTTTAAAAATACGTTAACCCCGCCTTCCAAAGTCACGATGAAAAATATAACCGAAACTCAAAATAACACTCTACCCCAATGTTCCTGGATGCCTGACACTCCTAATGCACCAATAAATTCACCTAGCAGTTCCAGTTTTCCAGCCCTTTCACCGGAAGTTATTATGCCAATACCAAAAGTAAAGACCACCGTTAAACGAGTGCAAAGAAAAAGAGGTAAAACCGCTATTCTCACATCGTCACCTTATCAAAAAGAACTGGCCGAAGCAATAGAGAGAACAAATCAGGTTAACGAAGCACAAAAAAAACAAAGTTAAAAAGAATCTTTCTGGTCAAAAACAGAAGAAAGGAAAAGAGAATAAGCCCATGCGAAAAAAGCAAAAGATTGAAGTAAAAGAAAGCTCTGAGGAGTCTGCGGAGGAAGAAGACGCTTTATGTTTGTATTGCAATGAGCAGTATTCAGCTTCATCTGAAGGTTGGATTTCGTGCTTCCAGTGTAAAAAGTGGGCTCACAACTCTTGTGCGGGGATAGACAGTGACGACGACGAGTCTGTACTGGTTTGTGAACTCTGTAAGCCCGATAACCGCGGGTACCCCATCCTGCCCCGCAGGCGGGGCAGAATGGAGTGAAGGACACTTTTTTTTAGGATGACACAAAAAAAAACAGTAAAAGTTTTGTGTTTATTTCTTGTTCGTGTTGTGTCTACAATAGTTCAATAAATCATTCAGCATTTTTTTGAAATTTGTACTGCATTTTTACCCTCCTAAAATAAATATTAACGTTAGAGACCCCATTCCGCCCCGGTGTCCCCTACCATTTTTCTCCAGGCCTGTAATTTTTCAGTTGTCTGTTGCCATTAGGATAATTGGAACCTTATTGATCTACGGTGTGTGCTTGAAAATGGTGCTTACCTCCTTTCTAAATTTGGCCAGCAATAGTTAATAATAATATTTTTTATCTACAACCATTAATAATATCATTGTATAAAAAGAAATAGTAGGATATTTCCTGCGCTGAGTTTTCTCCCACAGTTACCATCGAGTACAGTGGCTTTATACAGGACAGTGACGACAATGTTTCGTCAACACGCTGATTGGCTGCGCCATTTTGGAGCAAATTTAGTTTGTTTTCATATGTGACTGTGGATAAGTTCTTGTGATTTATAGCGATTTTATGCGTTTTTCTAGTGACTTTTTTGCTGACTATTAAACCTGTGTGTGTAGTTTCGGTATATCCAATTAGACATTAAAGTTATATTACGTTTTAAAGTGTAGTTTTGCTGCTTTCGTAGGTACCAAGGTAAGTAAACAAGTGGTATTTTAAAGTAGATTATCTATAAGATTTAGTCAGACGTAGGCTTTTACATGCTCTACAGGCCTTCTACAGGCCCACTAATACATTATTATCCTATATGTAGTGATTTAAAAAAATCGTGGGCATGTAAAGTTGAAGGGTGATTGTTTCACGACTTCACGAGTCTTTTTTGTCACACCAAAGACTGGTTATATTCTACTCTTTGTATTTATAAGAATGTAGTAGATTGCAGCTGCATGCCTTTTTTGATATAAAATGTTATATTAGGCTTTTCTTTACCAGTTGAATATTGTATTGTTCTACTTTGAAACACTTAGTTACAGTATAAGTAAACAAGTTGTCAGTGTCGATAACTTTGTGATCACGATCACAGTCCAAATGTACTTTAGTCCCTTAGGATTAAATTAACCATTTTAGTCCTGGAAGTACAAAAAATACTTTAACATTTATAACATTCCATGTTTAACATCATATACCTAGTTACTGTTATGTAGTTAGTAGGGCCTGGTTGTAAAATGGAGGCTTAAACTCAGCTTATTTGAACTACGACTGGTGGTTGAACTCCTTAATACATTGCTGTCAAATTAGATCATTTATCTGCAATGTATTTTAAATGGGATTCTTCAACCACCAGTCTTGGTTTAGCTGACTCGAGCTTAGCCAGCATCGTACAACACAGTCTAAGTAACATGTTCGTCAAATGTCATGCCTCAATTTGCATAATTAAGTGATGTGTACATTACAATGTACTAACGGATTATCTTTTCTTGCAGGTTCATTTTGCACCAGGCATGTGGGAGGAAAAAAGATGAGATAAGAAGTTAAAGCCAAATGCTATCCCAACCATATTTTCCATTTCCAAAACCAACGTGGAAAGAAAGGCTTCTATAAAGCGTGAATTTGCCTTGAAATCTCATCAGATTCCATATCGAGGCTTTTTTCCGAGCAAACTGAGGAGTCAAGAATGGATTGGATTTTTTACCATGAACGCATGATTTATTTTTTTGGTAGAAATGGAAAATTGATAGTACAGTTATCACAGAACCTTGTCATAATAGGAGTCAAAAAATAATTAGTAGATATGTAGTATTTAAAAAAAATTGTTAACAAGAAAAAAAGTAAAGTAGTGCAAAAATATGCTAGTAAATCGTTGAAAAAAACTATTTGTATTAAAAATTTCAATTTGAGAAACTACACTTTTTTCCATGTTTAAGGTTCTTTATTTAGCTTTTGTCAATAATCAGAGGTGTATTCCTGTTTTGTATTGTTTTAAATATATTAGTTAATATATGCATATTTTATTTAAGATTTTTTTTATTGTTGCCGTTTAGCTTAAAGCTTTATCGACAAGAGAGAAGAGATCGAAGTAAGTTAATCAAACAACGTTGAGTAAAATTAATATATTTATTTTAGATCAAATACAGGTTTGTCAAATAGTGTACCTACTTTATTTCCTAACACTACATGAAATGAACTTCTGTTCGTAGTCAACATCCATAAAAATCATAATGAATTTTTCATTATTCAGAATCCATTTTTTGATAGCATCCTTATTAAATCTGATTTTTTCCCTCTGGTCAAAGCTGAAAATTGAAATAAGCTTTTATATTCTTTGTGTTGATTATAAATAAATAAGATGTTTTTAACATGAACAAGTCTTAATCTAGACATGATTTTATGGCAGCAGCTTTATTTTTAAACTGATCAATTCTGTCGAAAGTTTAGAATTCCATGTGATGGAAGACAGAAGCATTGTTTAGACAATGACGGAAATATACATCATATCTTGTTTAAATATTATGCTTTGCTTGTCCATATACCTATTTGCTCTAAAGAAAAGTGCCCTTTCTTGCATCAACTGCTGTATAAACTGGATACCTGCTTCGCTGCTTCATATTATGTATTGTTCCTTTCAAAACATTTTTTGGGAAGGTTTCTAATTCAAATATGGACCTAAAAATTACATTTACTATTTATAACATCACCTTGCTGAAAGATACAACAAATCATGGAGAAAGTACTAAAATTTCATGCCGTGAACACAGACGACCATTCTGATTATCACATTAAAACGTTATTATTAATAAAAAACAAATATTTATATATATTTACGTACCAATCTGTCACAATCTTGAGTTATCATAACCCCACTTACATTGTCCATTCAGGTGATAAGTGTCTAGTTTCGGTTGAGTTTCTGTCCCTTTCTGTACTACGCTCAAAAAGAGTCGGAAACATGTTCCTTGCCGCTTATACATGCGGGATTTTCAAATGCTAGTATAATACTTTCAATTATTTTGCTTGTTAATTTCGTAAAAATTATTAAAGTTTTGTTAGGTAAGGGTCCGGTTAACATATTCCTACCATTATAATACTTCGGTCGCTTTATTTTGTTAGCTTCTTGCTAAAAAAATGCAAAAAACGCGAAACTTCCATATAAGCCTTAAGAAAATTTGCTCCAAAATGGCGGCCCTGGTCTATTGTCGTCACTGTCCTGTATAAAGCCACTGTACCATCGAGACACGGACGTCCCCATCTATATTACAAGACGGAAACTAATTTAGGCGAGACATAAGAAGATTGTTGACATAATGGTGAATGAGTTTTCATTGTTATTCAGCGGGTAGATTTGATTGCCAATAGAGGACTCTGACTCCGAACTGAAACTTAATTCGGGGTTGCCAATGTGCCGATTTTTTAGTTCGAGTTGTCGAAGAACGATAAATAATGTTCTTGGGGGTTTCCCGTAGAATTGGGAGTAGGTTAGGTATTTGTTTTTGTTTTCTTTCTCATTCGTTCAGCGCGCCTTGCACAAAGAATCCCCCTTTGTGGCGCCTTGTAGCTTTTCCACGTGTGTGTGTTGCGGTTGTGTTACTGTTAGTAATTATTTCATGTGATTTTTCACACTGTTTTTAATTAATTTAGTTGCTCGGAAAGTGGATATTAACTAGCGTTTACTTTTCACTTTACAAAAACTTTCCAATTTAGTTGAATTAGTGACTACTCTTTTGTATTTTACATTACATAAACAAAATGTCTGTGTGTGTTTACACAAACTGCAAGAACTCAAAGTAACTCATCGGTCACTTACCACCGGTTTACGTCCATAAATCGCGTTGAGGAGGAACATTTTAATAAGTGGGTGATTAATTGCGGTAAGTACATACTTAAATTGTTCATATTGCTTTTTATCCATTAGGTAAATAGGTAGCAACAACAGGCACGCCCCGTGAGTATTTTCACAGGTGGGGCAAAACTTGTGGGCAACTAATAATGTCATCGTAACAAGCAAAATACCTTTTTTAAAACTAAGGAAAACCAAACCAAATTTTAATTATATGTTTAATCTAGAGTCTATTAAATCTACACGTGTGGGGTGCGGGCGTAATTAAATGTAAACAGAAACACAAGTTTATGAAAATACAATGTGTATATTTCAGCATTGTATAAAAAATACAATCATTTCAACCAATTAGTATATGCGTAACCCAAATGTTTTGCAATAGTACCCATATTTTCACCTAGCGGTTCGAGGGGTCAATCGGTGACGTCGCCCCGCACGTGATATTATGAGAACGGCCGTCGACATATATTATATTTGCCTCTTTTTAACGTCCTATATAGCACAGGGCGTATGTTTGTTTCTGTCTATTTCGGTGCATTTTTATTGGCATATAAACTTTTGAGGTGAATTTGAAATACGGCCGAGTGCTGATTGATGTTATCCTTGTATTCTTATTATATATACAATGATGATACGTACAGGGTGCGCAAAAACTTAGACATTTTCAAAAAATCTTCTTTTAAAACCGATGTAATAGTTCAAAAAGAGTCCAAACAACAAACAATGCATTTTTATTATGTTTTTGGTTAATCTAGTTTTTTGGTTATGCCCCTAGTGTCTGTCTACCTACAAAAAAGTTATAAATATTATTTTGTTTTTAAAAAAATCTCAATAATCTCTAAGTTTATTGAGACTTTCGCTCTAACTTTTGTTATGCCAAATAAGTATTTTGCAAAAATAATTTAAAAAATTATAGGTACAGGGTGATCCCCTATAATGTCGCCCTGCCCCCCTTTAACTTTCTAATTTTAAGTGTCCCAAAAAAATTAAAAGTATGGTTATGTCTGTACTCAAAATAGATATTTTAGTTACAAGTACCTAAAATGGAGTTTTTCAGGACGAATCATTGCTGTTTCCGGATGAGGCGTTAGCCGAGTCCGGAATAGCAGATGAGTCCTGAAAAACTTCATTTAGGTACGTGCGAGGGTACGTGTGACAAACACTATTTTTTGCCATACGCTCCCAAAATTTAATTTTTATTTATACGCTTTTTGCAATTCTTCAGAACGCCTAAATTTGCAAATTTACCATAATTTTTGAAATCATAATGTACGACAAAGTTAGCTGAGAATTTGATATCGTAGCAACTATTTGACAATTTTGTCATTTCATTCGAAATTTGACATTTAGACATATTCAGGAATTTTGGAATAGTCCGTAAAAGTTGCCATGACCACTTTTAGGGACCAGGCCTAAAAATAGCTATTTTTGGGAGCGTATGACAAAAATACTATTTTTTTGCGTATAAAAAATATCGGAAAAATGATCAGTATACAGGGAAAAACAAAAAGTAATTTTTTTTTCACTAGAACACCCCATATATGTATTTATTTTTCGATTCCTCGTAAAATTCTAAGCATATTTTATGTATGATGTTATACCTCTAGAGTTAGCAGTTTCACAGCTATAAACAGTTTAAAATCGGTACTTTGGCTACTTTTCACCTTGGTAGCAAGAAGATCATTAGAGATGTAGTAAAATGAATTTCACATTCCTATCTCAACTTTCTAAGAGCTATCTGATGGTGCTAACTGATGGTACCTACAGAGGTACCAGATTTGGTACCCATGGTACCGCCTGTCAGTTAGTACCGTTAGATAGCTCTTGAAAAGTTAAGATAGGAATGTGAAATTCATTTTACTCCATCCCTAATGATCTTCTTGCTACCAAGGTCAAAAGTAGCCAAAATACCGATTTTCAACTGTCTATAGCCACAGTATA